>CAMRHE010001047.1:0-251765 GCA_947044405.1 Leptodactylus fallax | reverse complement strand
GTTTAAGAATAGGTTTAGTTCATTAAGCCAATTAACATCTGCCTCAATCTGGCAGACAGACTGTTTATGACCCGAAATTGACTTAAGCCCCTCCCAGACCCCCCTTATGTCTTTTCTTTCCATTTGCTTTTCCATTTTTTCTTTATAACTGGCTTTTCCCTGCCTGATTTGATGCCTCAGCTCCTTTTGTACTTCCCTCAACCCCCTCCTTATCTCTTGTCCTGAATGCCATCTTTTTCTCCTTAAGTAGTGTTTTTATATCAGAGTTAATCCATGGTTTGTTATTGGAGAAGCACCTCACCACTTTTGTGGGTACTGTGTTGTCCACACAAAAATTAATGTAGTCCGTTATGCAGTGTGTGAGTCCTTCTATGTCTTCCCCATAAGAATCCTGCAGAACTTCCCATGCGGTTGTGTCAAAACAATCCCTCAGAGCCTCATCACTCTCCTCGGACCATATCCTCACTGTGCGGGTGACAGCTGGTTCTCTACGTACAAGTGGCTTGTACACAGGTCGGAGATGTACTAGGTTGTGATCCGATCTTCCCAGGGGCGGTAGGGCTGATGAGTTATATGCCTCCCTCACGTTGGCAAAGAACAAGTCCAGTGTTTTGTTGTCTCTTGTGTGGCAGGTTACATACTGTGTGAAACTGGGCAGTGTGGATGATGGAGAGGCATGGTTGAAATCACCCGACAGAAGAAAGAGGGCCTGGGGGTGCTGAGACTGTAACTGGCTCAGCGTGGCTTGTAGGACCTCGCAGGCAGCGTCAGCTTTCGCAGAGGGGGGGACATATGCAGCTATCACGATGACATGTGATAGTTCCCTTGGTAGGTAGAAAGGTCTCATGCTCACAGCTAATAGTGCTGCAACCGAGGCCAATGCTTTATCCTCTTCCTGATCACGTTTCACCAAACCAATTGTCAAAATACTTTCTGACAAGGACCAATGATCCCATATACCACATATCTTGTTTTGCAATTGATATATTTTGACACCATTAATTTGTCATTGTCAATTGGGCTAGTGAAGCAGGTCGTAGGTTTCATGAAGCAACAAATATTGCGTTCTCCACAAGGGTATGATCACCTCAACTTAGTTCCTCTTCCTAGTCTGGGTGTTGGTCTGATAAAGTGACTTTGAGTCAACCTGTCCCTCCAATTTGGGGCTCATCTAGAGTTAGGAAAGGTGTGTCAGGCAGCATGTCCTTAATCTTATTGTCCGTCATCAGGACACGCCGATGATCATTCAATATACTTCTTAGGGTGGATTCACACCTGTGCTTGAGTCTGTCCTCTGCCAATCCGAGTTTAAATCTCGGGGAAAGGGATCGGCATCGGATACCGACAGGTTAGCAACGCATTGGTTAAAAACCCATTAATTTGAATGGGTTTTTAAAGCAATGCGCGGGTGTTTGATTGCACCCTCTGCACTGTGAAGCTGTTTTTTTTTCATCGGACACGAAGTCCTGCATGTCCGACTTTGTTTCCGACGAAAAAAAAAGGATTGGCAGCGCAGAGGGTGCAATCGGACACCCGCGCATTGCTTTAAAAACCCATTCAAATGAATGGGTTTTTAACCAATGCGTTGCTAACCTGTCGGTATCTGATGCCGATCCCATTCCCCGAGATTTTCACTCGGGTTGGCAGAGGACGGACTCAAACGCAGGTGTGAACCCACCCTAAGTTGGTTCCATTGCTTATTTTTAGTGTTTGTTATGTTTCCGCACCTCCCCCGGCCTCTGCTTATTATACTATGGGGTATGAATAACAGTGATGGGTGGAGAATCCCAAAAATCTTGAGTTTGGCTGAAAATGTATAACAAACCAGAATGGTGAGCTGCTTTTTGGATGAGCGTCTCTCTCTCTGGTAGATCCAGCCATACGTATATTTCATGGACAGCTATTCATCTGAAGGTCTACTATGTAATGTCCGGATGACTTTAGACGCCTGTGGTAAAAACCTGTGGTATATGAAGATATAGTCTGGGATGTAATAGATGTCTAGATGTCCCTTTAAGAAGACTTACAAATATTCATAAATATAGAAAGAAATAATAGTGAATACACAATCATGGACGGATAATAGGATTTTATTGCACAGAATTGTATCAGATAGAAAATTTATCTATTATATGGCGTTCAGTGATCACTAGTAGATTAGTGTATGCGGCGTCCAGAAGATTTTCTGAGGATTGATCTGGAGCTGTCACTACATCATATTGTTGTCATACAGGATGTGCCTGGTGCCAGTCTACATCTCCTGGTGGAATGGTTCCTGGGTACATTGGGCAGATGTCTGTCCTGTCATGGAGCTGTATACTTCATTAGGTGAGGTGGAAATGTTGGAGGAGCTTCATCTTCATGTCTGATGGAGGATTGGTGGTGGGGACATCTGGAAGGATGCCACTGAGAGAGGAGATCTCCATCTTCTCCTTGTGCAGAGTTACTGTCATTGTTCTATCATACATAGATAGATATGGAATAGGGTATGGGTGGGTAGGTAGAGAGAGAGGGTATAAGAGAGTGGGATATTGGGGAGTAAGAAAAGTAGAAGTAAGAGAGGGGCGAGCGGAGTGGGGAGAGAAACCTGCTGGTCACAGGAAGGAGAGGCTTCTCCTCTGTCCATTATCGGACTGCACCACTATGGGGGCCCGATAGTCCAAGTCAGGACTGTGGGTGATGTAGATAACCCCTACACCATCCAGCCAGGCTGGGAATAAGATGGCCGCTCTGCACAGAGGACAGGTGTTACTCTCCTCTATCCACCTGGTGAGGCACTGATGATGGAAGTCATGGGAGCACGCTAGGTGTGATATGTGCTCCCCGGGTGCATACTCCACCAGGCAGATAGTGCAGGCGGCTGGTTCCTCAGTGTCCTGAGTGCTGAGTGAGGCGGCCAAATCTGTGGTGAGTCCACTGTCTGTGGTGGAAGGAGTGATGTCTGCTGGAACCTCAGGGACAGGTGAATGGCTCCTGCGCTCAGTTGTTACTGGGGAGCGGCTCCTGTAGGTAGCGCGTCTTCTCCTCCTCCTTCAGCTCTCATATATAGGAGTCATCCCCTGGTGGGACATCTGACTCGTGTCCAATGGGCGACGGGCGAGTCATTCTGAGGATGGTCAGTTGGATCCATGTGATACTGCGTCGCTTGTTCTGGGACATTTCTATGTGAGCGACCATGTCCATGTTGCTTCGGCATGGTGTCGCTAGTGGTCATCGAAGTATCAAAAAACAATATACACACAAGCTAAAACCTACGAGTCTTTGGGTGAGATCCTGCCACAGAGATGTTATGGGTATCGCTTCTCCTCAGCAAGTGGTGTCCAACACAGAATCGGAGTTGATACTAGGACCAAGATAGGAACAATAAATATGGTAAAGAGTATGTATATATATAAAAAACATACAAAGGGTCAGATATATACAACAAACCGATAGTACATGACTTGTCCTATAGTCCTAAAATATCAACCAGATAACAGGCTAGACGTAAAGGCGGTGATATTATCGATAATACCATAGCTTTACATGTACATGAGATATAAATATATGATGTCACTATAATACCACATACGCCAAAATACACCTAGTGAGACGTGTAAGGATGCATGAATAGTAGCCAGTGATATAGAAGTGAAGCTTTTAAATCCCTCCGGGTAATCCATTTGGTAAAATAGGGTTGTAGTCTGATCCAGTGAGACGGTGAGTAACCTATCCTAAGTATAAAGAGAAATAATATTATACAAGAAAAGAAGAAAAACAATAAAAAACATAATATGTACCTAGCAATATACAAAATATTATAAGGACATGAACAAATACGTCATGCCATATAAGAGTGAAATGTGAAAAATTACTGTGAAACATATCAATGAAAATATAAGATATTTGTGTTATAAAACACAATATGGATGAAGATATCTATTTATACAATGTATACATTTATATATAACCAAAGTGATTATATAAAATAATCATAATAATGATGATTTTTAAATAAAATAAATGTGTTATGATTCTGAATAAAACCTGTCCTACCAATCATACTGTGATATAAATAATCCCGTGAATCACCCAAACATGCACAAAGATAAAAAATATGTATAAGGTGTGAATAAAACTTAAACTATAAAATAAACATGAAAAATAAAAACACTCTCTCACCCAAATCCGTCTCTCCTAGAAATGGATTATCTGTTCCAAAAACCTGTAAATAACAAATCCTCATTAATACCAAAAGAGGTCAAAGTGTTTCAATTAAAAATCCATCTGGATGCCAAACGCAATAACGTAGGCCAAGGATCTCCACCTCTAATCCAGTCCAGGCCCAGCACTCGCATGCCTCTATGGTTACCTGCATGATGTTCCAAAAAATGTGCTACAACCGAGGCCAATGCTTTATCCTCTTCCTGATCACGTTTCACCAAACCAATTGTCAAAATACTTTCTGACAAGGACCAATGATCCCATATACCACATATCTTGTTTTACAATTGATATATTTTGACACCATTAATTTGTCATTGTCAATTGGGTTAGTGAAGCAGGTCGTAGGTTTCATGAAGCAACAAATATTGCGTTCTCCACAAGGGTATGATCACCTCAACTTAGTTCCTCTTCCTAGTCTGGGTGTTGGTCTGATAAAGTGACTTTGAGTCAACCTGTCCCTCCAATTTGGGGCTCATCTAGAGTTAGGAAAGGTGTGTCAGACAGCATGTCCTTAATCTTATTGTCCGTCATCAGGACACGCCGATGATCATTCAATATACTTGTTAGTTGGTTCCATTGCTTATTCTACCCTGTAACCAGGCGTAGTTGTTGATCTTCCTTCCTTGGTTTTGGTGTTAGAAGTCGTCGTCTGTCCATATCTTTGGACTTCAGAAATGCCTGCAGAACTTGCTTGGATAATCGTGTTCCTTAAACCTCTCTGTTAGATCCGAGACATGATATTTGAATTCGCTTGGATCCGAACAGTTACGTCCGACTCTATAAAATTGACCCACCAGGATGCCTGTTTTTGTGTGTCGAATGGAAGTTCTCAAAATGTAATAAGCTATTCACAGCTGTCTCCTTTCCATATAGTTGTGTGCTGATTTGGCCATTCTGTTTGTACCGGTCCAAAAAAACAAAATGTCATCAATGAAGTGGAACCATCACAAAGTATGGGAAACAAATCTGGAAGGGGACACGTGTGACCCTCCCACGAACCCAAAAAATGGTTGGCGTAGGAGGGGGTGCAGTGTGCACCTATAGCTTATCCTGAAACCTGTCTGTAAAAAATGTTATAAAAAAATAATTTTGAAGTTAAACAAATTGCAACAAATCCGTAATGAAAGAATTGCGCATTCTATTACTACCTACCTGATGGTTCACAAAATGTGTAACGGCCTCTGTGCCATGTGAATGATCGAATACAGAGACTCCACATCACACGTCACTAGTAAGTGTAGTCTCTCCAGCTGTTCAAGTAGATTTATAGAATCACGAAGATATCAGGGAAGATCAAAAACCATGGGCTGTAAGAAAAAATCAATATAGCTGCTAGCTTTTTCAAACAAATTGCCAATTCCTGCTGCAATTTGAGCAACAGGACCGTGTGCTGGCCGCCAGCCGTGATTGAACGGCACGTCCGGTGCACGGGCGGGACATGGATGTCATCCATGTGCGGTCCTTGCTTCTGTGGCCCCATTCATTCAATGAATAGGAACCATGGAAGCATGGCCACAAAACCAGACAGGAACAGGATCTGTCCTGAGTTTTGCGGCCTGGACTGTTGGCCCGTACACTGATCGGTGTAATACACGGTCATGTGCGTGGACCATTAGAAATGAATGGGTCAGTGAGCTATCCAGGAAAAACCCAGCTAGCACACTGACCTAGCCCACGGTCATCTGCAAGGGACATTAGTCAGATCTTTATCACTTTTGGCAACATATAGAATGTAGCTGTTACCGGTGTAGGCACAGAAAGGTAATCTAGTTCACGTTTATCGATTATACCATATCTGTGTGCAGCCGTCAGACATATTTCTTTTGGAACAACTTCTGTAGGGTCTGTCGGTAACTTATGGTAATACTGGGTGTTATTAAGTTGTTGTTGGGCCTCACTAAGATATAATTGGGTAGGCCAAAGTACAATGTTGTCTCCCTTATCCGTCTCCTTCTTCGAGAATTCTGGATTGGAGCACAACTGTTTCAGAGCCCTCTGCTCAGGTTGAGTCACATTTTGGCCCCCTAATGTGTTTGTAAGTCTTCTCACATCTTCCATATCCTAGTTACAGAAGATTTGTATAGATGGAAATGCAGAAAAGGCAGGAGTTACCCTAGATGGAGTACGGTGTGGAAATTTCCATCTGTCCATTGTTGATTCAGAAAGGAGGTCCATAAGATCCTGGAATACTTGTCTGTCAAGTGGAGGAATATCTTCTAATCTCATATTTGTAGTATGTAATAATCTCAGGATAAGCTTCCTACAAAATATATACAAATCCTCAACTAAACCAAACTTATCTAAACCACACGTGGGAGCAAAGGACAGACCCCTCGACAATACTGACCTCTCTGCATCCGACAATGTATAGGAGGAAAGGCTGATAGTCTTCAATCTCACTGGTCCTGTGGTTATTTCTGGAATCGTCTCTTGGGGCTCCTGTTCCTTATTCTAAGACCTCTGTGAACAGGTCCCTGTTTTTTGAGATTTACGATTTCCCCGTTTTGTCCTCCATTTGTGTTGCTTGTGCCTGACGCTAAAATATCACTGGAACTGCTCTCCTGATGTGAGCTATCTTTTCTAGGCCATATATCAGGCCATCCCCAGGTATTACCCGTATGTTTATGCCATCTATATGCCTTACCTTGGGCAAAATAAGGGCATAGATGGAAACATACGGGTAATACCCGGGGACGGCCTGATGTTATACTTAAGCTTAGCATTTCAGTACCGGTGCCCACCATCAGGATTATGGACATACCTTCTATGGTCCATCTTACACTAGTTACATGAGAGTGGTGGAGAAAGCAATACTACTTTATACAGGTTTTCAGTGATGGGCGTAATATCCATGGTCCATTCACATTAGCTGCATTACAGTAGTGTACTCATTTGGGGTAAAAGGGGCATTACCCTAGTATGGGCTGATTTCACTACTACACGGGTTACGTGAAAGACGAGCACAACATCGAGGGGTGTTTGTTCAGCCTTGGTTACATATGTGGAGAGGAACATACCAGCCGTATACATTTATAGGTACCTCACTGAGGACATGTATATACCCACGGTGTGATTAGATGTGCGGGTGCACAAGCCCTGGATATACTGGAGAGAACCCCTTAACATTAGGGAATGATAAACATCCACATTTATATATGGACCCTAGAAATGTAGTATCTTACATTATAGGGTGGATGATAGACTAGTACAGATTCCCTCCACTGTATGGAATTTTTTATTTCTTTCGGGAATTTTGGTTGTGGTATTACAAAGGAGGTTTTTTTTTTGGTTCTATTTTATTGGGCCATCATTGTCACCCTCACTCGCCTTTCCTGAGCTCACTTGTACTATCCAGCGCCCCATGATCTCACCTGGGATGCCGTAAGAGGCCAGATGACAAGTGCAGAGCACCATGATGGAGCACCAGACACCACGAGGGAGCCCAGGAGAGGTGAGGGAAGGAGAGTATCAGTGTTTGTTATGTTTCCGCACCTCCTTCGGCCTCTGCTTATTATACTATGGGGTATGAATAACAGTGATGGGTGGCGAATCCCAAAAATCTTGAGTTTGGCTGAAAATTCATAACAAACCAGAATAGTGAGCTGCTTTTTGGATGAGTGTCTCTCGCTCTGGCAGACCCAGCCATACGTATATTACATGGACAGCTATTCATCTGAAGGTCTATTGTAATGTCCGGCTGACTTTACACCCCTGTGGTAAAAACCTGTAGTATGTGAAGACATAGTCTGGGATGTCATAGATGTCTAGTTAATAGAGAAACTGTCCCTTTAAGAAGACTTACAAATCTTCATAAATATGGAGAGAAATAATAGTGAATACACAATCATGGACTGATAATAGGATTTTATTGTACAGAATTGTATCAGATAGAAAATATAATCTATTACATGGCGTTCAGTGATCACTAGTAGATTAGTGTATGCGGCGTCCAGAAGATTTTCTGAGGATTGATCTGGAGCTGTCACTACATCATATTGTTGTCATACAGGATGTGCCCGGTGCCAGTCTACATCTCCTGGTGGAATGGTTCCTGGGTACATTGGGCAGATGTCTGGTCCTGTCATGGAGCTGTATACTTCATTAGGTGAGGTGGAGATGTTGGAGGAGCTTCATCTTCATGTCTGATGTAGGATTGGTGCTGGAGACATCTGGAAGGATGCCGCTGAGAGAGGAGCAGCTGGTTTTTGGTATCTTCTCATTGTACATGGTTGGTGTCATTTTGGAAATATTGCCATGGACACCTCTGGGAGGAGGGAGGTAGCCCTCTATTCTATCTATTGTTCTATCATAGATAGATAGATAGATAGATAGATAGGGGATGGGTGGGTAGGTAGAGAGAGGAGGGGTATAAGAGAGGGATATTGGGGAGTAAGAGATGGGCGAGGTGAGTGGGGAGAGAAACCTGCTGGTCACAGGAAGGAGAGGGTTCTCCTTTCTCCGTTATCAGACTGCACCACTATGGGGGCCCGATGGTCCAGGTCAGGACTGTGGGTGACGTAGATGACCCCTACTCCTTCCAGCCAGGCTGGGAATAAGATGGCCGCTCTGCACAGAGGACAGGTGTTACTCTCCTCTATCCACCTGGTGAGGCACTGATGATGGAAGTCATGGGAGCACGCTAGATGTGATATGTGCTCCCCGAGTGCATACTCCACCAGGCAGATAGTGCAGGCGGCTGGTTCCTCAGTGTCCTGGCTGCTGAGTGAGGCGGCCAAATCTGCAGAGAGTCCACTGTCTGTGGTGGAAGGAGCGACGTCTGCTGGAGCCTCAGGGACAGGTGAATGGCTCCTGCGCTCAGATGTTACTGGGGAGCGGCTCCTGTAGGCAGGGCGTCTTCTCCTCCTCCTCGGGCTCTCATATATAGGAGTCCTCCTATGATAGGACGTCCGACTCCGTGTCCGATGGGCAATGGGCGAGTCATCCCGAGCAGGGTCAGTTGGCTCCATGGGATGCTCTGCGTCTGCTGTTCCGGGACACGTCGGTGTGAGCGTCCGTGCCCACGCTGGCTCGGCATGGTGTAGCTAGTGGCCACAAATGTGGACTTAAGGACACCGAAGTGTCAAAAACAAAACAGACAAACAAGAAACAAACAACAGACAAGCAAAAAAAACAGAGTTTTTGGGTCAGCTCCTGCCACAGAGATGCTATCAGTATCGCTTCTCTTCAGCAAGTGGCGTCCAACACAGAATCGGAACATTAGATCCCTCATACATTGTGACATCATAATGGAGTCATGGCTACCATCACCTGCTGCCCATACATTGTGACATCATCAGGCTGTATGTGATGTGATCACTGACTACTTACCTTACAAGAACATGGCGGAGCTCACAGGGGTCATTGTGGTCTATTACCTGGCCCTGTATGTCCTGCACTGTGTTACTAGATGTGAATACTGTTCTGTACATTACTGCAGATACTCAGCTGGCCGCCATCTTTATTACCACATCATCTTCTCTGGTGACAACTGTCAGAATCACCTCTAATGTTGTCTTAAAGTGGCAAGACCGAGCCCAAAAGTGCGTTAAGGACCAGGCCTCGTTTTTCAAAACTGACATGTGTCACTTTAAATGGCAATAACTTTGAGACGACTTAACTTACACAAGTGATTTTGAGATTGTTTGTTTTTTCGTGACACATTGTACTTCATGTTAGTGGTAAACACTAATGAATATTTTTGTATTTATTTATAAAAAAATAGGAAATTTGATGGAAATTTGGGAAAAAAATCGCAATTTTCAAAATGTGAAATGCTCTGCTTTTCAGACAGTCATACCACCCAAATACATTAATACATATTATCTACCATATCTCTGCTATATAACGGCATCATCTTTTAATCGTCCTGTAATTTATTTTGGATGTTATAAAGCTTACAAGTGTAACAGCGATTTTGCAGATTTACAAGAAAATTTCCCAAACTAATTTTTTAGGGACCACTTCAGTTCTAAAGAGGATTTTAATGGCCTATATACTAGAAACCCCCATAAATCACCCCATTTTCAAAACTGCACCCCTCAAATAATTCAAAATAACATTTGGGAAGTTTGTTAACCCTTTAAGCATTTCACTGGAATTAAAACAATATGGAGGTGAAATTTAGACATTAATTTTTTTCCCACTAATTCCTTAATTTAGCCCTAAAATTAAGACATTCACAAAGGGTTAAAGGAGAAAATGCATCTCACAGTTTGTTATGCAATTTCTCCTGAGCACAGAAATACCCCACATGTGGGTGTAAACTGATGTTTGGGCGAATGGCAGCGCACGGAAGGGAAGGAGCGACACTGGGCGTCTGAAAAGCAGATTTTACTGGAATAGTTTTGAGGTGCCATGTCCCATTTGCAAAGCCCCTAGAGTACCAATACAAAGGAAAACCCCAAAAAGTGACCCCATTTTGGAAACTACACCCCTCACAGAATTCATATAGGGGTATAGTGAGCATTTTGACCTTACAGCCGTTTCACAGATTTTGCTAACACTGGGATGCATAAATGAAACATTACTAAAATGTCACTTTATCCCCAAAGTTTTCATTTTCACAAGGGGTTAAAGGAGAAAAAGCACCCCACAGTTTGCAAAACAATTGCTCCTGAACACGGCAATACCCCATATGTGGTTGTAATCTGCTGTATGGGTACATGGCAGGGCTCAGAATGGAAAGAGCGCTATTTGGCTTTTGGAAGGCAGATTTTGGTGGAATAGTTTTCAGGTACCATGTCGCATTTGCAGAGCCCCCAAAGTATCACTACAGTGGAAACCCCCTAAAAGTGACCCCATTTTGAAAACTACACCCCTCACAGAACATGTCAAGGGGTATAGTGAGCATTTTGACCCTACAGCTGTTTCACAAATTTTATTAACATTGGGACATTAAAATGAAAAATTACTTTTTTTTTCCAATAAACCGTCAATTTTCATTTTCACAAGAGGACAAAGGAGAAAAAGCATCCCAAAGTTCGTTACACAATTTCTCCTGAACACAGAAATGCCCCATATATGGTTGTAATCTGCTGTAGGGGTACATGGCAGGGCTCAAAATGGAAAGAGCGCTATTTAGCTTTTGGAGAGCAGATTTTGCTGGAATAGTTTTCAGGTACCATGTCGCATTTGCAGAGCCCCTAAAGTACCAATACAATACAAACCCCCAAAAAGTGACCCCATTTTGAAAACTACACCCCTCATAGAATTTATCTAGGGGTATAGTGAGCATTTTGACCTCACAGCTGTTTCACAGATTTTATTGACTTAGGGACGTAAAAACGTAAAATTACTTTTTTTCCAATAAACCGTCCATTTAGCGACATATTTTTAATTTTTGCAAGTGGTTAAAGAAGAAAAAACACCCCACAGTTTGTTACACAATTTCTTCTGAACACAGAAATGCCCCATATGTGATTATAATCTTCTATAGGGGTACATGGTGGGGCTCAGAATGGAAAGAGCGCTGTTTGGCTTTTGGAGGGCAGATGTGGCTGGAATAGTTTTCAGGTACCATGTCACATTTGCAGAGCCCCTAAAGTACCAATACAATGGAAACCCCCTAAAAGTGACCCCATTTTAGAAACTACACCCCTCAAGGAATGTATCAAGGGATATTATGATTTTGAGCCTAAAAATGCTTCCCAAAAATTAATGTACTAAGTGAAAATTAAAGTTTTTAAAGAAATATCCAATTTCAGTGCCTAATACGTTGCGGCCACTTTGTGGCATCAGAGACATGAACTAAAACTATTAAGTGGGCTATCCCGGGGACAAAAAAATTATATATGTGGGTATAAACTGCTGCTTGGGCACACAGCAGGGCTCAGATGGGAAGGAGCACTGTGGTTTTTTAGCTTTTGGAGTACAGATTTAGAGGGACTTTCTCGTCGCCATGTTGTTTTTGCAGAGCCTTGGAGGTGCCAGTAAATTGGAATTCCCCAAGAAGTGACCCCATTTTGTAGGGGCAATTTTAGGGTCTCTGCAAATGTGACATGGCGTCCAAAAAAACAACAATCTAAATATGCGCTCCAAAAGCACATAGCGCTCCTTCACATCTGCACCCTGCTGTGTGCCCAAATGACAGTTTATGCCCACATGTATGACACTGGTGTACCCAGGATAACATACTTAACAATGCCATATGTGGGTATAAACTGCAGTTTGGGCACACAGCAGGGAGCAGAAGGGAAGGAGCGTTATGTGGCTTTTGGAGTGCAGATTCAGATGTTTGGGATCTGGATGCCATGTCATGTTTGCAGAGCCTGTAAGGTACCAGTAAAGTGGGATCCCCTAGGGAATGACCCCATTTTGAAAACTGCACCCCTCAAAGAATTTATCAAGGGGTGTAGCGAGCATTAGTATCCCAGACGTGACTGCACAGTGGATGGGGAAAAGTGAATAGGTAAGCTATGCATAGTACATTGGGTACACTAAATTCCCTACTATTTCCCCAGTAGTTCCTATTATTGGGGAGGTCACTTTGGGGGTCACTTCTGGTTTATTATCCCTTGTAAGCTCTAAATCTGGGGTGTCCCCTGATATACCCTCGCACAGCTTATACATTCCCTTCCTGCCGCAGCCAGTTATGTTCTAATGATTTGGCGATTTTTGGGGTTTTTGTCTTCACATTGTACGAGCTATATTTTCTTTATTTCTCTGGTGATGTAGCCATATGAGGGCTTGTTGTTTGCAGTATGAGATGTATTTTTTTAATGACATCATTTTTTGGTGCTTACAACTTATTAAATAAATTTTATTAACTCTTTCTTGGTGGATTAAAAAACAACCCCATCAATTCTGGCACTGCGTTTTACCTTTTAAATTTTTCACCATGCAGCGTAGAGCGTAAGTAACATGTTATCTTTATTCTGCGGGTCAGTACGATTACGGTGATACCTCATTTATACTGTTTTTTTATGTGACACCAATTTTGCAGAACAAAAACCCATTTGGGGACATAAATCTATTTTTTTTGCATCGCCATCTTCTAAGATGCGTAGCATTTTTATGTTTCAGTTTAGAGAGTTGGTTTAGGGCTTATTTTTTGCGGGACAACCTGTGCTTTTTATTGGTACTGTTTTGGGGTACATATGACTTTTTGATCACTTTTTATGGCATATTTTGAAAGGTGAGATGGCGAAAAATCATTACTTTTGGCGTTTTTTTTGCGTTTTTTTTTCCCCGACGTCCACCGTGTACATTAAATATGGTTTCAGTTTTATTGTACAGGTTGTTACAGACGCAACGATACCAAATATGTATTGTTTTTATTAATTTTTAGGTTTATTTTTTATATAATTCATTTTATATAGGAAAAGGGAATTTTTGGGGCTTTATTCTTTTATTAATTTTTTTCACATATTTTATTTTATTTATTTTTTCACTTTTTTTACTTTTTCATGCTTTGATCTCTGGCTCAGTACTATAGACTGCAAGACACGAGCATACACGTGTCTTGCAGGCTATACAGGAAGTCAGCGCTATGGAAACACAGCGCTGACTTCCGCAGGTCTCACCAGGATCAACCAGGTAGTGGGGTCTCCAGGCAGCCTGGGGTCACTGGGCAGACCCCGGGCTGCAGATTATAGATATCAGCACCCCCCGATCTCGCCGCGGGGGGTTCCGAGGGGGGGCGGCAAGACGGCGGAACCCCTTGGATGCCGCGGTCATGTTTGACCACGGCATCCAAGGGGTTAAAACCTCTGATCGGAACTCAGTTCCGACCGGGGGGTTATGGAGTAGGGTGTTAGCTGTCAGTTACAGCTAACACCCGGTTCCGATACCGCCCGCAAGATGGCGGAAGCCCTTGAATGGCGCGGTCATGTTTGACCGCGGCATCCAAGGGGTTAAAAACCCCGATCGGCGTTGAGCGCCGATTGGAGGTTAAGGAGCAGGGTGTTAGCTGTCACTTACAGCTAACAGCCTCTCCCGATGCCGCCCGCGGCACTAAGTGCCGCTAAAAACACTTAAAATGCCGCGGTCGCTATTGACCACGGCATCTTAAGGGTTAAACAGCGGGGATCGGTGTTATCACTGGTCCCCGCTGTTGCAGCGGGAGCCTGGCTATCAGATACAGCCGGGCTCCCGCGGTGATCGCACGGGCTCTGCTTCTGAGCCCGCTCGATCACCATCACGTACCTGCACGTGGGGATGCGGTAACTAACCACATTCTCCCACGTGCATGTACGTGAGAATGCGTGAAGGGGTTAAAGGCCAACTAACAACACAGTCCCCATATACAGAATATACATATTGGACTTCTAGGAGGATCACAGTACTGGCAAATGTAAAATCCAGCAATGTCCAATAGTCTAGAGACTCCACTAGTCCAGCACATCACCAGTATGACGTCTTCCAGGCTAGGGGACATTGAACTACTTATGACTGCAGTGAATACAGTATAATTTATTATTACCATGGTGGATGAGCATGTAGGCCAGGGGCGTACACACATATCATAGGGCCCCATAGTGAAATGTAGTAAGGGCTCCCCCCGCATGAAGTTGTCATTAAGTCTATGAAGTTCTCCAATTAAAAAAAAAAAATAACTCAGCATCCCCCAGGTACATTATTAATATGGCGCTCATTCTGAACACTACGTAGCCGGTTTATTAAGAGTAGTTTTTAGTACGTCAGTCTTATTGAGCGGGCATGTCGCAGTGAAGTGCTCCAATATTAATAAGAAGCGTACACCTCTTAGTAGTTTTGGTGCATCTCAGGTGGTCCATGTACCAGAAATTGAAATACCTGAAATTTAGATTTCAGCCATTAAGACATTATTTACACCAGTTAATGCGGAAAAAGTTGCAATTTTTTAGTTGCAATTTTATAGCCGTGCACAAAAGTTGCTACTTTTGACATGTTTTATATAAATCAGCCCCAGAATTTTAACCCCTTAGCGACCCAGGGCGTAATAGTACGTCCTGAGTCGCATGACGATGTATGGAGAGAGCTCAGGAGCTGAGCGCTCTCCATACACCGCGGGTGCCGGCTGTATAATACAGCCAGGACCCGCCGCTAACAGCAGCGATTGGTGCCTGCACTGATCGCAACTGTTAATCCTTTAGATGTCGCGGTCAAACGGGACCGTGGCGTCTAAATTGAGCAAGCGCCACGGGCCCCGCCATTTTTCCCCGATCGCCGCCCTCCAGAACGTCATCGGAAGGTGGTGATCGGTTGCCATGACAGCCGGAAGCCTATTGAAGGCTCCCAGGCCTGTCATTACAGTATAGCTATTACGCGATGCCAGAGGTAGCGTCTAATAGAAGTGAAGGCATTTTGCTATTCCCTGCAGTGTATAGTATGAACGATCAGACCCCCTAGGTTTCAAGGTCCCTAGGGGGTCTGATCATACAAGTAAAAGTAGAAAAAAAAAAAAAAAAGTTTTTAAAAGTATTAAAAAAAATAAAAAAAAACACAAAAGTTCAAATCATCCCCCTTTCCCTAGATCAGATATAAAAGTAAATAAACAAAAGTAAACATAAACACATTAGGTATCCCCGCGCTCCAAAATGCCCAAACTATTAAAATATTTATTCCATACGGTGAACAGCGTAGCAGCGAAAAAAATCAAAATGGCCAAATAGCGTTTTTTTCAACACTTTGCCTCCTATAAAAAATTGAATAAAAAGTGATGAAACCATCAGATCTTTCCCCAAATGGTATCAATAAAAATGTCATGTTGTCCCGCATAAAAAGACGCCATACGCAGCTCCATACATGTAAATATGAAAAAGTTACAGGTGACACAATATGGTGACACAGAATTCTTTTTTAAGTTTGATAAAAGGTATCAAAATATTACAATTACTATATAAATTTGGTATCGCCGTGTTCGTACTGACCTGCAGAATACAGGTAACATGTCATTCTTACCACACAGTGAATGCTGTAAAAATTAAACCTACATGAAATTGGCGCAAATGCAGTTTTTCTCATTGGAATTAATACAGCGACCACTGAACTGAATAGAAATTTTAAAAAATCACTTAACATTGACTTTCCCCCTAGTGGCAGCTGCAGGAAAATGCTGTGAATTAGTGTTGGAGACAGGAGAAGATCAATACTAGGCTCCATAGCATCTGCCTGGTCTGAATACATGGTACGTACACTACTGGACTAGGCTGTAAGTTGGCTCCATAGTGTGCTAAATATGGTAGCCAGGATGTCATGAGATCAGTAATAATATATAATCCATCTCTTCTGCCTCTACTAAACTCTGAAGGAAGTTACATGTGAACAGCTCCTGACTGAGCAAAGCAGATAATACAGCTAGTCCTTATATCTACAGTGAAGGTGCGGGCACTGGACCCCCAGGGTGACAAAGACTAGTGCCTGACTGGTAATGGCCAGGTACTGGATACTGGTGTACCACTGACCACCAGGTGCTGAGTATTAGTGTACCACTGACCACCAGGTGCTGAGTATTGGTGTACCACTGACCACCAGGTGCTGAGTATTGGTGTACCACTGACCACCAGGTGCTTAGTATTAGTGTACCACTGACCACCAGGTGCTGAGTATTGGTGTACCACTGACCACCAGGTGCTGAGTATTGGTGTACCACTGACCACCAGGTGCTGAGTATTGGTGTACCACTGACCACCAGGTGCTGAGTATTGGTGTACCACTGACCACCAGGTGCTGAGTATTGGTGTACCACTGACCACCAGGTGCTGAGTATTGGTGTACCACTGACCACCAGGTGCTGAGTATTGGTGTACCACTGACCACCAGGTGCTGAGTATTGGTGTACCACTGACCACCAGTCTGTACTATTGACCAGTACATTCTATTTAATGGCTGTGTTATTCACCCACAGGCAGTGTATATTGGCGGTATCAATGAGCACCAGGTACTTTATACTGGCTGTTCCAGCGACCACCATGTGCTGGATATTGGCTTTAGGGTCCACATTTCAACAGGTGCCTAAACATGATAGATACAAGATCATGGGGGACAACTCATGGGAGAACCCCCGCATCAAAGGACATAAGACTGATTGCCACCTATGATAATGGAGCGGAGAAGGTGGGAAGGGTTTTGCAAAAATATTTTGATGTCCTATTGCTTGATGAAGATATGAAGGATATACTGGGGCCAGGGGTGTAGTTAGGGGAGGTAACCGGGGCATGTGCCCATTACTGTTAGTCAGGGAAGGCGCCAATAAGCCACTTTTTATATATAGATGCAGAGTAAGAGTAGTGAACTGAGCCTTTGCCCTGGGTGAAGGAAAGCCTAGCTAGAGCCCTGACTGGGACCCTTCCTCTTGATTACCTTTTGGAGGGTGGGGGGTTGATCTGTGATTTCTTGGTCCACAGTCATTTTACCCTACACACAGGAGAGAACCCCCTCCCTGTAAAACACCTTAGATGCGATGTTGCTATTGTCTGCGGCACCTAAGGGGTGAAATGCCCAGGATTGCAGGTTTGCCGCTCTTGTGAGTTGGGGGCAGGTGCCTGGCTTCTGAGATTGTGGGAGACCCCGCACTATTCTGCCGCTACATAGATGTAGAAAGTCTATGCGTTGGTCACTAATGGGTAAGCTTAGTATTATCTGTTTGCCTTTAGTGCTACCGGCTACTCTCCTTTGTGTTATGCAGGATATTTGTTTTTTATACCCTATTTCAGATCCTATGGGCCCCCTGTGTGCCACACATTGGCATTAGTGTGGAAGTGTATGCCTCTCTTATTTTCATCAACCTCTCCCCGTAATGCTAGGTATGGGAAGCTCTTGCAGCAAAGGTCCCCTGATGACACCCGGTGTCCCCAGGATCAAATGTACATAGGGTTGGTGTTATACTAAGGCTTGTGAGCTAGGGTAATCCTGGGTACTGCCCTTGTCAGGGTGGCAGTCAGACCCCCGCCATATCGATAACAGAAAGGGACCCAGAGTCATGTGCAGCAGGGCCCCTATTCAAGGTCAGTAAAAATGGACATTTTTACTCCCCTCTACTAGGCGTCTGATATCATCTTATGGCTTTTAGGTGACGTCACATGGGCTCAGCGGTGACATCCAGAACGCATGACATCAGCTGCAGAGAAGAGGAAGTCGGCGGGGACAGCGGAGCAGCACGAGGAGGCCCAGGAGAGGTAAGGCAAGGTGAGTATAACTGTTTGTTATTTTCCCTCACCTCCCCTGGGCCTCTGATTATTATACTGAAGAGTCCAGAGTATAATATAATACTAGCACTGAGGGAGTCTGTGGGGCCGCTGTGAAGCATTGTACTGGGGGGGGGCCCTCTGGAGAAACATATTATACTATGTGGGGCTGCTGTGGAGCATTATACTGGGGGAGGGCACTTTGGATCATTATACTAGGGGGGGGGGCCTCTGGAGAGAATATTATACTGTGTGGGGCCACTGTGGAACTTTATACTGGGGGAACCCCTCTGTAGAATATATTATACTGCATGGAGGCCATTGTGGAGCATACCATGCTATGAACAGAGGAGGGTACGTTTTAGGGATTCTAACTACAGAAGGGTTTACATTAGGAATTGTAATAGGCCTGTCTGAAAAGATATGTCTTTAGTTTGTGCTTGAAGCTGTAGAAATTGGGGGGTTAATCTAATAGTCCGGGATAGAGGATTCCAGAGAAGTGGTGCAACTCGGGAGAAGTCTTGTATACGAGTGTGGGAGGTTCTGATAATAGAGGGTGTTAGTCTTAGGTCATTGAGTGAATGGAGAGTACGGGTTGGGCGATAGACAGAGATGAGGGAGGAAATGTAGGGAGGTGCAGCATTATGGAGAGCCTTGTGGATGAGGGTGATAAGTTTATATTGTATTCTGTATTGAATAGGCAGCCAATGTAGTGACCGGCACAGACCGGAGGCATCGCTGTACCGTCTAGACTGATAGATGAGCCTGGCCGCCGCATCCAGAATAGATTGTAGAGGGGAGAGTTTAGTAAGGGGAAGACCGATTAGTAAGGAGTTACAGTAGTCAAGGCGAGAGTGAATCAGGGCAACAAATAAGTGTCTTTAATGTATCTCTGGTAAGGAAAGGGCGAATTCTGGAGATGTTTTTGAGGTGATGACATGAGCGTGTGAGTGATTGGATATGGGGGGTGTGAAAGATCCTCAGTGCGCCAACACCGCTGTGGCCACCCCTGAGTCCTCTTTCATATAAAAACCACACTCACCGCCAGTGAGTGTCGGGTTCACAGATAAATACAAGACAAGCTTTCTAAATTTTATATATTTATTAACCCCTAAATGGGTCGGTATTAACATCTAACACATGCAGTTCAGAACAGATATGCAGATGTATACAAGCATTAACAGTTACTAGTTACAAGATACAGTACAAATAAAATAAAAGGGATAAAGGTGAAATAATTACTTTACCACACATCTTCTTGATGTGGTTCTGTAGTCCAACACTCAAACATGCTCGGTATGTGTGAGATCACCAGCGGAGGCTTCTCAGCATTAACTCCTAGCATGTGGCATCACAGTATTCCAGCCTGCATGCTCCTCACAGTGGTCTCAGCATTAGTCTCTCTGTAATATCTCTCAGTCTCTTGTAGGCTCATCATCGTCAGTAGCAGCATTCCAACCTGCCTGCTCATAGTAGCATCTCAGTTAAAGTCTCTCTCAGTGGAAGTCTGTGATGGTCTGTCTCAACTCCATAGCATAATCTCTATAGCATCATCTCCATAGCATAATCTCCTCCCACAGACCTCTTACCTCATCCTATATAACCTTTATGCCATCTCCCAGAATGAGGTCACCGGCAACAGTAAGACTGATGAGTTAATGCAATCAAGTCCAGACCCTTTGTATGTAGATGAGACCAAGTGACATGATACAATGTTTTCAGCCATATCTGGTCAACCATTGCAGCTGGACAATGCATGTTTGTTTGATCACTCAGAGCTGTGTAGGAATACAATGGGTCCCTGCTGTGATGAATACAAAGCCCTATTGTTCCAGCCTGGCCACTACTGCCAATATACCTATGAGTAGGCTGTGCACATTATGAATGAGTGCAAGCAAGAAGGGAGACCCTATACCCAGAGACCAAAATACAACTTTGAGTTACAGCCATATTTCAGCAGAATCATCACAGGGGGTAAAGGAAAGGTCTGAGTCAAACAAAACCCCGAGGCAGCGGGCATACTGCCTAGGAGTTATGGTAAGGCCAAAGACTGCAATGGAGATATCAGGGACAGATCTATTAGATGGTGGAAACAGCAGTAATTCAGTCTTTGAGAGATTCAGTTTCAGATAGAGCAAAGACATGATATTTGAGACAGCAGAGAGACAGTCACTGGTGTTCTGTATTAGTGCAGGGGTGATGTCACGGGATGACGTATATAATTGGGTGTCATCAGCATAAAGATGGTACCGGAAGCCAAATCTAGTGATGGTTTGTCCAATGGGGGCTGTGTAGAGGGAGAAGAGCAGTGGACCTAGGACCGAGCCCTGAGGAACCCCAATGGCGAGGAGAAGAAACAGAGCCCGCAAATGATACACAGAAGGTACGGTCTGAGAGGCAAGAAGAGAACCAGGAGAGAGCGGTGTCTGTGATGCCGACAGAGCGGAGCATAGTGAGGAGGAGTTGATGGTCAACAGTGTCAAATGCTGCCGAGAGATCCAGAAGAATAAGAAGAGAGAAGTCACCATTGGATTTAGCCGTCAGGAGATCATTGGAGACTTTTGTGAGGGCCGTTTCAGTAGAGTGCAGAGTGCGGAAGCCAGATTGTAAGGGGTCAAGAGAGTTAGCAGAAAGATAGTGGATCAATCGAGAATATTACTGATGAATACTGGTAGGTTGAAGGTGGGGTTCATCCCGAAATCCAAGTGACACCCATAAGCAGCACATTTGGGTGCAAAATGTGCCTGCTACAACCCCATTTCCCAAAAAGTTGGGACACTGTGTAACATGTAAAGAAAACAAGAATGTAATGATTTGCAAATTTCATATAACCATATTTTATTCTCAATAGAACATAGAACACATAGAAGACATTTTTTTCCATTTAATTAGAAATTAAAGGAGTTTTCTGGGCAAAAAAATCATTTTTTTAAAAAAGGTCAGTTAGTGCTATTAATAGGTTTCGGATTCACTCAGAGCTGACTCACACCACTTCCCTCTCTCACTTCCTCCCCCTCCCTTTCTCACTAACACCCCCTCCCTGTTTCCCTAGCTAGCCCCACTATTAGCGCTTCCTAACTAACTTAACCCCACCCCCACCCCATAATACTTACCTGTCTTCTGGGCAAGGGATGTCACTTCTTGTAGGCGGCTGGCACTTCCTTTTCTTGCCTCTGATTATTATACTATGGGGTATGAATAATAGTGATGGGTGGCGAACCCTAAAAATCAGAATAGTGAGCTGCTTTTTGGATGAGTGACTCTCTCTGGCAGATCCCAGCCATATGTATATTACATGGACAGCTATTCATCTGAAGGTCTGCTATGTAATGTCCGGCTGACTTTAGACCCCTGTGGTAAAATCATGTATAATGTGAAGACTGGGATGTAATAGATGTCTAGATAATAGAGGACCTGTCCCTTTAAGAAGACTTACAAATATTCATAAATAGAGAGAGAAATAATAGTGAATACACAATCATGGATGGATAATAGGATTTTATTGTACAGAATTGTATCAGATAGAAAATATAAAGGATTGATCTGGAGCTGTCACTACATCATATTGTTGTCATACAGGATGTGCCCGGTGCCAGTCTACATCTCCTGGTGGAATGGTTCCTGGGTACATTGGGCAGATGTCTGGTCCTGTCATGGAGCTGTATACTTCATTAGGTGAAGTGGAGATGTTGGAGGAGCTTCAATTTCATGTCTGATGGAGGATTGGTGGTGGGGACATCTGGAAGGATGCCGCTGAGAGAGGAGCAGCTGGCTTTTGGTATCTTCTCATTGTACATGGTTGGTGTTATTTTGGAAAGATTGCCATGGACACCTTTGGTAGGAGGGAGGTAGCCCTCTATTCTATCTACTGTTCTATCATAGATAGATAGATAGATAGATAGATAGAGGAGGGGAGGGGTGGGTAGGTAGAGAGAGGAGGGGTATAAGAGAGGGATATTGGGGAGTAAGAGAGGGGCGAGGTGAGTGGTGAGAGAATCCTGCTGGTCACAGGAAGGAGAGGCTTCTCCTCTCTCCATTATCGGACTGCACCACTATGGGGGCCCGATGGTCCAGGTCAGGACTGTGGGTGACGTAGATGACCCCTACTCCTTCCAGCCAGGCTGGGAATAAGATGGCCGCTCTGCACAGAGGACAGGTGTTACTCTCCTCTATCCACCTGGTGAGGCACTGATGATGGAAGTCATGGGAGCACGCTAGATGTGATATGTGCTCCCCGGGTGCATACTCCACCAGGCAGATAGTGCAGGCGGCTGGTTCCTCAGTGTCCTGGCTGCTGAGTGAGGCGGCCAAATCTGTGGTGAGTCCAGTGTCAGTGGTGGAAGGAGTGACGTCTGCTGGGACCTCAGGGACAGGTGAATGGCTCCTGCGCTCAGATGTTACTGGGGAGCGGCTCCTGTAGGTAGCGCGTCTTCTCCTCCCCCTCGGGCTCACATATATAGGAGTCCTCCTATGATGGGACGTCCGACTCCGTGTCCGATGGGCGACGGGCGAGTCATCCCGAGCAGGGTCAGTTGGCTCCATGGGATGCTGCGTCGGCTGTTCCGGGACACGTCGATGTGAGCGTCCATGCCCACGCTGGCTCGGCATGGTGCCACTAGTGGCCACAAATGTGGACTTAAGGACACCGAAGTGTCAAAAACAAAATAGACAAACAAGAAACAAACAAACAACAGACAAGCAATAAAACCAGTTTTTGGTGAGCTCCTGCCACAGAGATGCTATAACTATCGCTTCTCCTCAGCAAGTGGCGTCCAACACAGAATCGGAACATTAGATTCCTCATACAGTGTGACATCATAATGTAGTCATGGCTACCATCACCTGCTGCCCATACATTGTGACATCATCAGGCTGTATGTGATGTGATCACTGACTACTTACCTTACAAGAACATGGCGGAGCTCACAGGGGTCATTGTGGTCTATTACCTGGCCCTGTATGTCCTGCACTGTGTTACTAGATGTGAATACTGTTCTGTACATTACTGCAGATACTCAGCTGGCAGCCATCTTTATTACCACATCATCTTCTCTGGTGACAACCGTCAGAATCACCGCTAATGTTGTCTTTAAGTGACAGTAACTGTATTTTAAAGGGCAACTAACAACACAGTCCCCATATACAGAATATACATATTGGACTTCTAGGAGGATCACAGTACTGGGAAATGTAAAATCCAGCAATGTCCAATAGTCTAGAGACTCCACTAGAGTCTAAGGATTGATCTGGAGCTGTCACTACATCATATTGTTGTCATACAGGATGTGCCCGGTGCCAGGCTACATCTCCTGGTGGAATGGTTCCTGGGTACAT
Source organism: Leptodactylus fallax (assembly GCA_947044405.1). NCBI lineage: Eukaryota > Metazoa > Chordata > Amphibia > Anura > Leptodactylidae > Leptodactylus > Leptodactylus fallax. The sequence continues at coordinate 228,120 of CAMRHE010001047.1, read as the reverse complement.
TGGGCAGATGTCTGGTCCTGTTATGGAGCTGTATACTTCATTAGGTGAGGTGGAGATGTTGGAGGAGCTTCATCTTCATGTCTGATGGAGGATTGGTGGTGGAGACAACTGGAAGGATGCCGCTGAGAGAGGAGCAGCTTGTTGTGTTAGATCTCCATCTTCTTCTTGTGCATAGTTACTGTCACCATAGATAGATAGATAGGGGATAGGGTATGGGTGGGTAGGTAGAGAGAGAGGGTATGAGAGAGATGGATATTGGGGAGTAAGAAAAGGAGAAGTAAGAGAGTGGCGAGGTGAGTGGGGAGAGAAACCTGCTGGAGGTTTCTCTACTGTTCATTGTCTAAGTGCACCAGTATGGGGGCTTGATGGTCCCAGTCAGGACTGGGGGTGACATAGGTGATCCCTACAGGCTGGGAATAAGATGGCCGCTCTGCACAGAGGACAGGTGTTACTCTCCTGTATCCACCTGGTGAGGCACTGATGGTGAAAGTCATGCGAGCAGACTAGATGTGATATGTGCTCCCCGGGTGCATACTCCACCAGGCAGATAGTGCAGGCGGCTGGTTCCTCAGTGTCCTGGCTGCTGACTAAGGGGGTCAAATCTGTACAGAGCCCAATGGAAGAAGTGACGTTTGCTTGAACCTCAGGGACAGGTGAATGGCTCCTGCGCTCAGTTGTTACTGGGGAGCGGCTCCTGTAGGTAGCGCGTCTTCTCCTCTTCCTCGGGCTCTCATATATAGGAGTCATTGTATAAGAGTCATCCGACTCGTTTCCAATGGGTGACTGGCGAGTCATCCTGAGGATGGTCAGTTGGATCCAAGTGATGCCATATCGGTTGTTCCCGGGACATTTCTACATGATCGACCATGTCCATGTTGCTTCGGCATGGTGTCGCTAGTGGCCACCAAAGTTTCAAAAAACAATATACACACAAGCAAAAACCAAAGAGTTTTTGGGTGAGATCCTGTCACAGAGATGTTATGGGTATCGCTTCTCCTCAGCAAGTGGCGTCCAACACAGAATCTAAGTTGATACTAGGACCAAGATAAGAACAATAAATATGGTAAGGTATATATATCAAAAATATGCAAAGGGTCAGAAATATACAATGAACCGATTGTACATGACTAGTCCTAAAATACCAACTAGATAACAGGCTAGAGGTAAAGGCGGTGATATTATCGATAATACCATAGCTTTACATGTACATGAGATATAAATATATGATGTCACTATAATACCACATACGCCAAAATACACCTAGTGAGACGTGTAAGGATGCATGAATAGTAGCCAGTGATATAGAAGTGAAGCTTTTAAATCCCTCCAGGTAATCCATTTGGTAAAATAGGGTTGTAGTCTGATCCAGTGAGACGGTGAGTAACCTATCCAAAATATAAAGAAATAATATTATACAAGAAAAGAAGAAAAAAAAAATAAAAAACATAATATGTACCTAGCAATATACAAAATATTATAAGGACATAAACAAATACGTCATGCCATATACTGTAAGTGTGAAATGTGAAAAACCAACACAATGTGGACTGTGAGACATATCAATGAAAATATAAGATATTTGTGTTATAAAACACCAGCACAATATGGATCAAGAGATATATTTATACAGTGTATACATTTATATATAACCGTATTGATTAGATAAAAAATAATGATAATAATAATAATTGTTAAATAAAAGAAATGTGTTATGATAATTATACCGTGATATAAATAATCCCGAGAATCATCCAAACATGCTCAAAGGAAAAAAAACGTGTATAAATTTTTACAATAAATAAGTATAAGGTGTGAATAAAAATTAAACTATAAAATAAACATGAAAAATAAAAACACTCTCTTACCCAAATCCGTCTGTCCTAGAAATGGATTATCTGTTCCAAAAACCTGTAAATAACAAATCCTCATTAATACCAAAAGGGGTCAAAGTGTTTTGTCTTGCCAAAATCTGACCTTTCTGTGTTCATTAAATGATCAATATTTCAGCAGTGAAGCCAATTTATTTTCTTAACCAAAAAATCATTTGGGAGGGTTTCAGCTTTCATATGAGTCATTTCTAAAACCAATGGATGAATTTAAAGTCAGGTTATAAGCTTTTGATTCCACAACATGGATAAGCGACAGAACTTATGTCAGGGACTGTATGTTTATGCCATCTATATGCCATACCTTGGGCAAAATAAGGGCATAGATGGAAACATACGGGTAATCCCCAGGGACGGCCTGATGTTATACTTAAGTTTAGCATTTCAGTACCGTTGCCCACCATCAGGATTATGGACATACCTTCTATGGTCCATCTTACACTAGTTGCATGAGAGTGGTGGAGAAAGCAATACTACTTTATACAGGTGCTCAGTGATGGGCGTAATATCCATGGTCCATTCACATTAGCTGCATTACAGTAGTGTACTCATTTGGGGTAAAAGGGGCATTACCCTAGTATGGGCTGATTTCACTACTACACGGGTTACGTGAAAGACGAGCACAACATCGAGGGGTGTTTGTTCAGCCTTGGTTACATATGTGGAGAGGAACATACCAGCCGTATACATTTATAGGTATCTCACTGAGGACATGTATATACCCACGGTGTGATTAGATGTGCGGGTGCACAAGCCCTGGATATACTGGAGAGAACCCCTTAACATTAGGGAATGATAAACATCCACATTTATATATGGACCCTAGAGATGTAGTATCTTACATTATAGGGTGGATGATAGACTAGTACAGATTCCCTCCACTGTATGGAATTTTTTATTTCTTTCGGGAATTTTGGTTGTGGTATTAGAAAGGAGGTTTTTTTTTTGGTTCTATTTTATTGGGCCATCATTGTCACCCTCACTCACCTTTCCTGAGCTCACTTGTACTATCCAGCGCCCCATGATCTCACCTGGGATGCCGTAAGAGGCCAGATGACAAGTGCAGAGCACCATGATGGAGCACCAGACACCACGAGGGAGCCCAGGAGAGGTGAGGGAAGGAGAGTATCAGTGTTTGTTATGTTTCCCGCACCTCCTTCGGCCTCTGCTTATTATACTATGGGGTATGAATAACAGTGATGGGTGGCGAATCCCAAAAATCTTGAGTTTGGCTGAAAATTCATAACAAACCAGAATAGTGAGCTGCTTTTTGGATGAGTGTCTCTCGCTCTGGCAGACCCAGCCATACGTATATTACATGGACAGCTATTCATCTGAAGGTCTGCTATGTAATGTCCGGCTGACTTTACACCCCTGTGGTAAAAACCTGTAGTATGTGAAGACATAGTCTGGGATGTCATAGATGTCTAGTTAATAGAGAAACTGTCCCTTTAAGAAGACTTACAAATCTTCATAAATATGGAGAGAAATAATAGTGAATACACAATCATGGACTGATAATAGGATTTTATTGTACAGAATTGTATCATATAGAAAATATAATCTATTACATGGCGTTCAGTGATCACTAGTAGATTAGTGTATGCGGCGTCCAGAAGATTTTCTGAGGATTGATTTGGAGCTGTCACTACATCATATTGTTGTCATACAGGATGTGCCCGGTGCCAGTCTACATCTCCTGGTGGAATGGTTCCTGGGTACATTGGGCAGATGTCTGGTCCTGTCATGGAGCTGTATACTTCATTAGGTGAAGTGGAGATGTTGGAGGAGCTTCAATTTCATGTCTGATGGAGGATTGGTGGTGGGGACATCTGGAAGGATGCCGCTGAGAGAGGAGCAGCTGGCTTTTGGTATCTTCTCATTGTACATGGTTGGTGTTATTTTGGAAAGATTGCCATGGACACCTTTGGTAGGAGGGAGGTAGCCCTCTATTCTATCTACTGTTCTATCATAGATAGATAGATAGATAGATAGATAGATAGATAGATAGGGGAGGGGTGGGTAGGTAGAGAGAGGAGGGGTATAAGAGAGGGATATTGGGGAGTAAGAGAGGGGCGAGGTGAGTGGTGAGAGAATCCTGCTGGTCACAGGAAGGAGAGGCTTCTCCTCTCTCCATTATCGGACTGCACCACTATGGGGGCCCGATGGTCCAGGTCAGGACTGTGGGTGACGTAGATGACCCCTACTCCTTCCAGCCAGGCTGGGAATAAGATGGCCGCTCTGCACAGAGGACAGGTGTTACTCTCCTCTATCCACCTGGTGAGGCACTGATGATGGAAGTCATGGGAGCACGCTAGATGTGATATGTGCTCCCCGGGTGCATACTCCACCAGGCAGATAGTGCAGGCGGCTGGTTCCTCAGTGTCCTGGCTGCTGAGTGAGGCGGCCAAATCTGTGGTGAGTCCAGTGTCAGTGGTGGAAGGAGTGACGTCTGCTGGGACCTCAGGGACAGGTGAATGGCTCCTGCGCTCAGATGTTACTGGGGAGCGGCTCCTGTAGGTAGCGCGTCTTCTCCTCCCCCTCGGGCTCACATATATGGAGTCCTCCTATGATGGGACGTCCGACTCCGTGTCCGATGGGCGACGGGCGAGTCATCCCGAGCAGGGTCAGTTGGCTCCATGGGATGCTGCGTCGGCTGTTCCGGGACACGTCGATGTGAGCGTCCATGCCCACGCTGGCTCGGCATGGTGCCACTAGTGGCCACAAATGTGGACTTAAGGACACCGAAGTGTCAAAAACAAAATAGACAAACAAGAAACAAACAAACAACAGACAAGCAATAAAACCAGTTTTTGGTGAGCTCCTGCCACAGAGATGCTATAACTATCGCTTCTCCTCAGCAAGTGGCGTCCAACACAGAATCGGAACATTAGATTCCTCATACAGTGTGACATCATAATGTAGTCATGGCTACCATCACCTGCTGCCCATACATTGTGACATCATCAGGCTGTATGTGATGTGATCACTGACTACTTACCTTACAAGAACATGGCGGAGCTCACAGGGGTCATTGTGGTCTATTACCTGGCCCTGTATGTCCTGCACTGTGTTACTAGATGTGAATACTGTTCTGTACATTACTGCAGATACTCAGCTGGCAGCCATCTTTATTACCACATCATCTTCTCTGGTGACAACCGTCAGAATCACCGCTAATGTTGTCTTTAAGTGACAGTAACTGTATTTTAAAGGGCAACTAACAACACAGTCCCCATATACAGAATATACATATTGGACTTCTAGGAGGATCACAGTACTGGGAAATGTAAAATCCAGCAATGTCCAATAGTCTAGAGACTCCACTAGAGTCTAAGGATTGATCTGGAGCTGTCACTACATCATATTGTTGTCATACAGGATGTGCCCGGTGCCAGGCTACATCTCCTGGTGGAATGGTTCCTGGGTACATTGGGCAGATGTCTGGTCCTGTTATGGAGCTGTATACTTCATTAGGTGAGGTGGAGATGTTGGAGGAGCTTCATCTTCATGTCTGATGGAGGATTGGTGGTGGAGACAACTGGAAGGATGCCGCTGAGAGAGGAGCAGCTTGTTGTGTTAGATCTCCATCTTCTTCTTGTGCATAGTTACTGTCACCATAGATAGATAGATAGGGGATAGGGTATGGGTGGGTAGGTAGAGAGAGAGGGTATGAGAGAGATGGATATTGGGGAGTAAGAAAAGGAGAAGTAAGAGAGTGGCGAGGTGAGTGGGGAGAGAAACCTGCTGGAGGTTTCTCTACTGTTCATTGTCTAAGTGCACCAGTATGGGGGCTTGATGGTCCCAGTCAGGACTGGGGGTGACATAGGTGATCCCTACAGGCTGGGAATAAGATGGCCGCTCTGCACAGAGGACAGGTGTTACTCTCCTGTATCCACCTGGTGAGGCACTGATGGTGAAAGTCATGCGAGCAGACTAGATGTGATATGTGCTCCCCGGGTGCATACTCCACCAGGCAGATAGTGCAGGCGGCTGGTTCCTCAGTGTCCTGGCTGCTGACTAAGGGGGTCAAATCTGTACAGAGCCCAATGGAAGAAGTGACGTTTGCTTGAACCTCAGGGACAGGTGAATGGCTCCTGCGCTCAGTTGTTACTGGGGAGCGGCTCCTGTAGGTAGCGCGTCTTCTCCTCTTCCTCGGGCTCTCATATATAGGAGTCATTGTATAAGAGTCATCCGACTCGTTTCCAATGGGTGACTGGCGAGTCATCCTGAGGATGGTCAGTTGGATCCAAGTGATGCCATATCGGTTGTTCCCGGGACATTTCTACATGATCGACCATGTCCATGTTGCTTCGGCATGGTGTCGCTAGTGGCCACCAAAGTTTCAAAAAACAATATACACACAAGCAAAAACCAAAGAGTTTTTGGGTGAGATCCTGTCACAGAGATGTTATGGGTATCGCTTCTCCTCAGCAAGTGGCGTCCAACACAGAATCTAAGTTGATACTAGGACCAAGATAAGAACAATAAATATGGTAAGGTATATATATCAAAAATATGCAAAGGGTCAGAAATATACAATGAACCGATTGTACATGACTAGTCCTAAAATACCAACTAGATAACAGGCTAGAGGTAAAGGCGGTGATATTATCGATAATACCATAGCTTTACATGTACATGAGATATAAATATATGATGTCACTATAATACCACATACGCCAAAATACACCTAGTGAGACGTGTAAGGATGCATGAATAGTAGCCAGTGATATAGAAGTGAAGCTTTTAAATCCCTCCAGGTAATCCATTTGGTAAAATAGGGTTGTAGTCTGATCCAGTGAGACGGTGAGTAACCTATCCAAAATATAAAGAAATAATATTATACAAGAAAAGAAGAAAAAAAAAAATAAAAAACATAATATGTACCTAGCAATATACAAAATATTATAAGGACATAAACAAATACGTCATGCCATATACTGTAAGTGTGAAATGTGAAAAACCAACACAATGTGGACTGTGAGACATATCAATGAAAATATAAGATATTTGTGTTATAAAACACCAGCACAATATGGATCAAGAGATATATTTATACAGTGTATACATTTATATATAACCGTATTGATTAGATAAAAAATAATGATAATAATAATAATTGTTAAATAAAAGAAATGTGTTATGATAATTATACCGTGATATAAATAATCCCGAGAATCATCCAAACATGCTCAAAGGAAAAAAACGTGTATAAATTTTTACAATAAATAAGTATAAGGTGTGAATAAAAATTAAACTATAAAATAAACATGAAAAATAAAAACACTCTCTTACCCAAATCCGTCTGTCCTAGAAATGGATTATCTGTTCCAAAAACCTGTAAATAACAAATCCTCATTAATACCAAAAGGGGTCAAAGTGTTTTGTCTTGCCAAAATCTGACCTTTCTGTGTTCATTAAATGATCAATATTTCAGCAGTGAAGCCAATTTATTTTCTTAACCAAAAAATCATTTGGGAGGGTTTCAGCTTTCATATGAGTCATTTCTAAAACCAATGGATGAATTTAAAGTCAGGTTATAAGCTTTTGATTCCACAACATGGATAAGCGACAGAACTTATGTCAGGGACTGTATGTTTATGCCATCTATATGCCATACCTTGGGCAAAATAAGGGCATAGATGGAAACATACGGGTAATCCCCAGGGACGGCCTGATGTTATACTTAAGTTTAGCATTTCAGTACCGTTGCCCACCATCAGGATTATGGACATACCTTCTATGGTCCATCTTACACTAGTTGCATGAGAGTGGTGGAGAAAGCAATACTACTTTATACAGGTGCTCAGTGATGGGCGTAATATCCATGGTCCATTCACATTAGCTGCATTACAGTAGTGTACTCATTTGGGGTAAAAGGGGCATTACCCTAGTATGGGCTGATTTCACTACTACACGGGTTACGTGAAAGACGAGCACAACATCGAGGGGTGTTTGTTCAGCCTTGGTTACATATGTGGAGAGGAACATACCAGCCGTATACATTTATAGGTATCTCACTGAGGACATGTATATACCCACGGTGTGATTAGATGTGCGGGTGCACAAGCCCTGGATATACTGGAGAGAACCCCTTAACATTAGGGAATGATAAACATCCACATTTATATATGGACCCTAGAGATGTAGTATCTTACATTATAGGGTGGATGATAGACTAGTACAGATTCCCTCCACTGTATGGAATTTTTTATTTCTTTCGGGAATTTTGGTTGTGGTATTAGAAAGGAGGTTTTTTTTTTGGTTCTATTTTATTGGGCCATCATTGTCACCCTCACTCACCTTTCCTGAGCTCACTTGTACTATCCAGCGCCCCATGATCTCACCTGGGATGCCGTAAGAGGCCAGATGACAAGTGCAGAGCACCATGATGGAGCACCAGACACCACGAGGGAGCCCAGGAGAGGTGAGGGAAGGAGAGTATCAGTGTTTGTTATGTTTCCCGCACCTCCTTCGGCCTCTGCTTATTATACTATGGGGTATGAATAACAGTGATGGGTGGCGAATCCCAAAAATCTTGAGTTTGGCTGAAAATTCATAACAAACCAGAATAGTGAGCTGCTTTTTGGATGAGTGTCTCTCGCTCTGGCAGACCCAGCCATACGTATATTACATGGACAGCTATTCATCTGAAGGTCTGCTATGTAATGTCCGGCTGACTTTACACCCCTGTGGTAAAAACCTGTAGTATGTGAAGACATAGTCTGGGATGTCATAGATGTCTAGTTAATAGAGAAACTGTCCCTTTAAGAAGACTTACAAATCTTCATAAATATGGAGAGAAATAATAGTGAATACACAATCATGGACTGATAATAGGATTTTATTGTACAGAATTGTATCATATAGAAAATATAATCTATTACATGGCGTTCAGTGATCACTAGTAGATTAGTGTATGCGGCGTCCAGAAGATTTTCTGAGGATTGATTTGGAGCTGTCACTACATCATATTGTTGTCATACAGGATGTGCCCGGTGCCAGTCTACATCTCCTGGTGGAATGGTTCCTGGGTACATTGGGCAGATGTCTGGTCCTGTCATGGAGCTGTATACTTCATTAGGTGAAGTGGAGATGTTGGAGGAGCTTCAATTTCATGTCTGATGGAGGATTGGTGGTGGGGACATCTGGAAGGATGCCGCTGAGAGAGGAGCAGCTGGCTTTTGGTATCTTCTCATTGTACATGGTTGGTGTTATTTTGGAAAGATTGCCATGGACACCTTTGGTAGGAGGGAGGTAGCCCTCTATTCTATCTACTGTTCTATCATAGATAGATAGATAGATAGATAGATAGATAGATAGATAGATAGGGGAGGGGTGGGTAGGTAGAGAGAGGAGGGGTATAAGAGAGGGATATTGGGGAGTAAGAGAGGGGCGAGGTGAGTGGTGAGAGAATCCTGCTGGTCACAGGAAGGAGAGGCTTCTCCTCTCTCCATTATCGGACTGCACCACTATGGGGGCCCGATGGTCCAGGTCAGGACTGTGGGTGACGTAGATGACCCCTACTCCTTCCAGCCAGGCTGGGAATAAGATGGCCGCTCTGCACAGAGGACAGGTGTTACTCTCCTCTATCCACCTGGTGAGGCACTGATGATGGAAGTCATGGGAGCACGCTAGATGTGATATGTGCTCCCCGGGTGCATACTCCACCAGGCAGATAGTGCAGGCGGCTGGTTCCTCAGTGTCCTGGCTGCTGAGTGAGGCGGCCAAATCTGTGGTGAGTCCAGTGTCAGTGGTGGAAGGAGTGACGTCTGCTGGGACCTCAGGGACAGGTGAATGGCTCCTGCGCTCAGATGTTACTGGGGAGCGGCTCCTGTAGGTAGCGCGTCTTCTCCTCCCCCCTCGGGCTCACATATATAGGAGTCCTCCTATGATGGGACGTCCGACTCCGTGTCCGATGGGCGACGGGCGAGTCATCCCGAGCAGGGTCAGTTGGCTCCATGGGATGCTGCGTCGGCTGTTCCGGGACACGTCGATGTGAGCGTCCATGCCCACGCTGGCTCGGCATGGTGCCACTAGTGGCCACAAATGTGGACTTAAGGACACCGAAGTGTCAAAAACAAAATAGACAAACAAGAAACAAACAAACAACAGACAAGCAATAAAACCAGTTTTTGGTGAGCTCCTGCCACAGAGATGCTATAACTATCGCTTCTCCTCAGCAAGTGGCGTCCAACACAGAATCGGAACATTAGATTCCTCATACAGTGTGACATCATAATGTAGTCATGGCTACCATCACCTGCTGCCCATACATTGTGACATCATCAGGCTGTATGTGATGTGATCACTGACTACTTACCTTACAAGAACATGGCGGAGCTCACAGGGGTCATTGTGGTCTATTACCTGGCCCTGTATGTCCTGCACTGTGTTACTAGATGTGAATACTGTTCTGTACATTACTGCAGATACTCAGCTGGCAGCCATCTTTATTACCACATCATCTTCTCTGGTGACAACCGTCAGAATCACCGCTAATGTTGTCTTTAAGTGACAGTAACTGTATTTTAAAGGGCAACTAACAACACAGTCCCCATATACAGAATATACATATTGGACTTCTAGGAGGATCACAGTACTGGGAAATGTAAAATCCAGCAATGTCCAATAGTCTAGAGACTCCACTAGTCCAGCACATCACCAGTATGACGTCTTCCAGGCTAGGGGACATTGAACTACTTATGACTGCAGTGAAGATAATGTATTATTACCATGGTGGATGAGCATGTAGGCCAGGGGCGTACACACATATCATAGGGCCCCATAGTGAAATGTAGTAAGGGCTCCCCCGCATGAAGTTGTCATAAAGTCTATGAAGTTTTTCAATAAAAAAAAAAAAAAGTAAAATCCCAGCATCCCCCAGGTACATTATTAATATGGCACTCATTCTGAACACCATGAGGGTAATTTATTAAGAGTAGTTTTTAGTACGTCAGTCTTATTGAACAGGCATATCCCAGAGAAGTGCTCCAATATTAAAAAGATGCGTACACCTCTTAGTAGTTTTGGTACATCTCAGGTGGTCCATGTACCAGAAATTGAAATACCTGAAATTTAGATTTCAGCCATTAAGAAATTATTTGCACTGGTAAATACAGAAAAAGTTGCAATTTTATGGCCATGCACAAACATTGCTACTTTTGACATGCCCTGTATAAATCTGACTGAAGCAGGTTTGATGGCTTAGCAGCAAATAAAGTGACTACACAGCAATAAGAAGTGTCATACAGTGCACAATAAGATGCACAAGGCCCAGATAAATATATACAACACCTACACTGGCCAATCCTGCGTAAGGACCTGACAAAGCCGCCCACCTAAAGCCATCTTATGGAAGGGTTGGCTTCCACCACCTTACCCTACCACTGACCACCAGGTATTCGATACTGGATACAGCACTGGCCACTAACAACTGGACATTGGATGTACGACTAACCATTGGGTATTAACCGTACCTATGACTAACAGATATTGGGTACTGTCTGTATCAGTGACCATGATCTACTGAATACGGACTGTGTCACTGACCAGCATGTATCTTATGATTATCATTGGTCCTAAGAGTGGTATATCTGAGGCCCCACTCAAGAATCACCCAAACACAGAAGGCTTGACTAATGAAGAGGCAACTGGCTTGGTGGTTACATTCTTACTAGAAGCAACTGGCATGGTGGTTACATTCTTACTAGAAGCAACTGGCGTGGTGGTTACATTCTTACTAGAAGCAACTGGCGTGGTGGTTACATTCTTACTAGAGGCAACTGGCATGATGGTTACGTTCTTTATACATGCCACTGGCATGGTGGTTATGTTCCTACTGGAGGCAACTGGCGTGGTGGTTAGAGAGGCGGTCCTCTCAGCTAGGGCTGGTCACTTACTTTCACAGAACAGGACGGTAGTCTCTTTGCAGTCAGACAGAGACTTCCAATCTCTGGAGTTGTGACTCTACTGTGATTGTGGATCAGGGCTTGTGGCGCATATTTAGTGTAAGAAAGGGCCTTGTGCTAAATGTGCACCAAAATATCATCCCTCTACACCAGAAAACTGACAGAGAGGGACTGATGATTTTTCTCTAGTGTGACTAGAATTTAGCCATAAAAAGATGAATATCATGTTACCGCTGCACCCAGTTGTCCACGGCTGGGAAACTGTGCAGAATATGGTGCTTACCTGACGCTGCAGTCTTCATTTCTTATCCAGTGATCCCTCATGGAGCACCTGCCCTGCCACATTGCTCCTTGCAGGTCATGTACCGGACCTTCCCCCTGATGGAAGAAGAAACAGACTTCAGACACTGGGGACATCACTGTAGGGTTCTTTATTGTGTTGAGGTGATCACAGCAACAGGCAGGAGAACATTGTGCAAGAAGAGCCAGTAGACCGATTCCCAGACCCGGTGACAGACACCACGCTACCGCTAGTCTGGGGGATGTGACGCCTGACAAACCCAAGTCACTGCTGTATAGGACACTGGTGGTGCCCTGGTTACAAAAAACAGTTTATGTGTAAGTGCAAAGGTACCTTCTTTACAAAGCTATCCAGGTCTGTCGTGATGACCTCTGAACAGTGGGCCACTGCTTCTCTTAAAGGGGTATTCCCATGAACATAATCATATCTATATTTGTAGATAATTAAAAGTTAAACATTTTTGCAAATATAAGTAGTTAAACATTTTGCAGAGTTTTAAAGATTTTCTCTACTCATCTTAGTGGTGACATCTGTTGTCTTGATCGGTTGCCAACGGATACGACCACGAGTGGAAAAACTTTCTATGGTCTGGGACTTGTCAGGAACCCAGCCATGATTTCCTTATTTTGGACAGGTTATCAGGCAGGGACACTACATGTATCAGAAGATATCCCGACCACAATAAGCAAATCATAGCTGATTTTCTTATCTTAGAAAGGTCCTGCATTCATGGTTGTATCCACTGGCAACCGATCTAGACAACAACTTGTGACCACAAGATATTTAGAGGAAATCTTTAAAACTCTGCAAAATGTTTAATTACTTATATTTGCAAAAATGTTTAACTTTTTATTATCTACAAACTTTAAAATGGTTATGTTCGTGGGAATACCCCTTTAAGCAAGCTCTCCAGACTCTCCTCCAAGTCAAGGATCGGGCCCTTAAGTAGTTTGCAGTCCTGGATAGCCTGGGCAACCCCTGACATGAGTTGTTTGCACCACAGGCGAGTAGAACTCAATTTCTCCCATACTGCAACTTGTAAGGGCAACTCGGTTCTGCCATCCGGCCTGCACCAGTCAGCGACATACACTCATCTAAACAATGTAATTCATACCCATGACATATGCCAACACAACATAACACACAATGCTATCTTAAGAACTATTAGAACGTGCCAGGCTGTGTCACACTGTGCCGAGGCTGCACCTCTGCCAAGCAACATGTGCGGTGCGTGACCTTCCTTGCCCATTTATGCAACGCATGGACTGAGAGGGTCCCCACTTTACAATTTCATGCTGTGTAAATCTGATCAGAACTTCTTTAACCCACATCTACTCCAAGTAGCCTTCAGGGCCACACAAAATATTTGGAATTTCATCTCGCTGGAACTAGTTATTTTTTTAATTTTTGCATCAGGCAATACAGGGTCTTGTTTTTTGTTGGATGGAGGATGATGATGGATATCTCACAGTGGCATGGTCACATTAAGTCTCTGTAGAAGGCTCCACCGCAGATTCCGCCTAAAATTGGAATAAAGGCCTCCGTGCAGGACTTTTCTCTCCGCCAGCTTCAATATAAAACCAGCGAAAACGCGACGGACACCCGGCATACTCTAATATAGTCTATGGGTGTCCACGGGTAACCACTTTATTAGCGGACAGATTCTCTGTCTTTCAGGTCCCTTTGTGGACCTGAACGACAGACAGCGGTGTGTACCTACGGACAGGACTGGCAAACTGGACAATTGCCCAGGGCCCCCATCTCCAAAAGGGCTCCCTGTAGACTTTTGGCCTCCCTCTTGTGTCCTTCACTGCCGTTTTCAGAAGAGGGCAGTTCTTGCTGCTTGTAATGACTGTAAGCTAGCAGCGGGTTCAGCACTTGTTCAGCGTTATCCCCTGCGTGGTGTCGGAAGGGCCCAGCCTGCAGGAGTTAGAGCAGGCAGAACACCCGGGCTCTGCTTCATGAAGTCCACAGAACCTTTATCATAAGGAGAAAGAAGGGGAAACTTAGGAGAGGGGATTATGGGGCAGGGCAGCTAGTCCAGCTGAATGGGGTCCAGAAGAGAAAGAAGCCTCAATAATTGTCTCTCCGATTCCAGAAGAGACCTCATTATTGTGTCCAGTAGGTGACAGTATTGCATAGTGATGCTACTACCTATCTGCAGACAGGAAGTGTGAGGACTGGTGGCTGGAACTACTGGAAGACTCTGCCATGGAAGGACAGAGGAGAACAGTCTCCATACTCCTCCATCAGTCCTTGCCTGCAGTGACTCCTCTGTGGTGTCCTGTCTGCTGCAGCTCAGACTGCAAACTGTATGTTACCTCCGTGATGCCTGAACTTATTATTGATAGTGTGAAAACACTGTGCCCAGGGCAAGGATTATATTCACTGTGCCAGGGGCGAGGGCAAGGATTATAGTCATTGTGCCAGGGGTAAGGATTATATTCACTGTGCCAAGGGCAAGGATTATACTCACTGTGCCAGGGGCGAGGGCAGGGAATATATTCACTGTGCCGAGGGCAAGGATTATAGTCATTGTGCCAGGGGTAAGGATTATAGTCATTGTGCCAGGGGCGAGGGCAAGGAATATAGTCATTGTGCCAGGGGTAAGGATTATAGTCACTGTGCCAGGAGCGAGGGCAAGGATTATAGTCACTGTGCCAGGGGCGAGGGCAAGGATTATAGTCACTGTGCCAGGGGCGAGGGCAAGGATTATAGTCATTGTGCCAGGGGCGAGGGCAAGGATTATAGTCACTGTGCCAGGGGCGAGGGCAAGGATTATAGTCACTGTGCCAGGGGCGAGGGCAAGGATTATAGTCACTGTGCCAGGGGCGAGGGCAAGGATTATAGTCACTGTGCCAGGGGCGAGGGCAAGGATTATAGTCACTGTGCCAGGGGCGAGGGCAAGGATTATAGTCACTGTGCCAGGGGCGAGGGCAAGGATTATAGTCACTGTGCCAGGGGCGAGGGCAAGGATTATAGTCACTGTGCCAGGGGCGAGGGCAAGGATTATAGTCACTGTGCCAGGGGCGAGGGTTGGAGTTATATTACATTTTTTGTGACTGTAATGGCACTGTAGTATTCTTAGTATGTTATTTCCCTCTGCACCTCATGCTGTCTCTCTGTGCTCCTCATGCTGTCTCTTTGTGCACCCCATGCTGTCTCTTTGTGCTCCCCATGCTGTCTCTCTGTGCTCCCCATGCTGTCTCTCTGTTCTCCCCATGCTGTCTCTCTGTGCTCCCCATGCTGTCTCTCTGTGCTCCCAATGCTGTCTCTCTGTGCTCCCAATGCTGTCTCTCTGTGCTCCCCATGCTGTCTCTCTGTGTCTATGTTCTCTCTGTTCTCCCCATGCTGTCTCTCTGTTCTCCCCATGCTGTCTCTCTGTTCTCTCCATGCTGTCTCTCTGTGCTCCCCATGCTGTCTCTCTGTGCACCCCATGCTGTCTCTCTGTGCTCTCCTCTGTGTTCCATGCTGTCTCTCTGTGCTCTCCATGCTGTCTCTCTGTGCTCCCCATGCTGTCTCTCTGTGCTCCCCATGCTGTCTCTCTGTGCTCCCCATGCTGTCTCTCTGTGCTCCCCATGCTGTCTCTCTGTGCTCCCAATGCTGTCACTCTGTTCTCCCGATGCTGTGTCTCTGTGCTCTCCATGCTGTCTCTGTTCTCCCCATGCTGTCTCTCTATTCTCCCCATGCTGTCTCTCTGTTCTCCCCATGCTGTCTCTCTGTTCTCCCCATGCTGTTTCTCTGTTCTCCCCATGCTGTCTCTCTATTCTCCCCATGCTGTCTCTCTGTTCTCCCCATGCTGTCTCTCTGTTCTCCCCATGCTGTCTCTCTGTGCTCCCCATGCTGTCTCTCTGTGCTCCCCATGCTGTCTCTCTGTGCTCCCCATGCTGTCACTCTGTTCTCCCCATGCTGTCTCTCTGTGCTCCCCATGCTGTGTCTCTGTTCTCCCAATGCTGTCTCTCTGTGCTCCCCATACTGTCTCTCTGTTCTCCCCATGCTGTCTCTCTGTTCTCCCCATGCTGTCTCTCTGTGCACCCCATGCTGTCTCTCTGTGCACCCCATGCTGTCTCTCTGTTCTCCCCATTCTGTCACTCTGTACTCCCCATGCTGTCTCTCTGTTCTCCCCATGCTGTCTCTCTGTGCTCCCCATGCTGTCTCTCTGTGCTCTCCATGCTGTCTCTCTGTGCTCTCCATGCTGTCTCTCTGTGCTCCCCATGCTGTCTCGCTGTGCTCTCCATGCTGTCTCTCTGTTCTCCCCATGCTGTCTCTCTGTTCTCCCCATGCTGTCTCTCTGTTCTCTCCATGCTGTCTCTCTGTGCTCCCCATGCTGTCTCTCTGTGCACCCCATGCTGTCTCTCTGTGCTCTCCATGCTGTCTCTCTGTGCTCCCAATGCTGTCTCTCTGTTCTCCCCATGCTGTCACTCTGTACTCCCCATGCTGTGTCTCTGTTCTCCCAATGCTGTCTCTCTGTGCTCTCCATGCTGTCTCTCTGTCTCCCCACTCTCTCTCTTCTCTCCCCCGCTGTCTCTCTGTGCACCCCTCTGTCTCTCTTTCTCCCCATGCTGTCTCTCTGTGCTCCCCATGCTGTCTCTCTGTTCTCCCCATTCTGTCACTCTGTACTCCCCATGCTGTCTCTCTGTTCTCCCCATGCTGTCTCTCTGTGCTCCCCATGCTGTCTCTCTGTGCTCTCCATGCTGTCTCTCTGTGCTCTCCATGCTGTCTCTCTGTGCTCCCCATGCTGTCTCTGTGCTCTCCATGCTGTCTCTCTGTTCTCCCCATGCTGTCTCTCTGTTCTCCCCATGCTGTCTCTCTGTTCTCTCCATGCTGTCTCTCTGTGCTCCCCATGCTGTCTCTCTGTGCACCCCATGCTGTCTCTCTGTGCTCTCCATGCTGTCTCTCTGTGCTCTCCAATGTTCTCTGTGCACCCCATGCTGTCTCTCTGTTCTCCCCATGCTGTCTCTCTGTGCTCCCCATGCTGTCTCTCTGTTCTCCCCATGCTGTCACTCTGTACTCCCCATGCTGTCTCTCTGTTCTCCCCATGCTGTCTCTCTGTGCTCCCCATGCTGTCTCTCTGTTCTCCCCATGCTGTCTCTCTGTGCACCCCATGCTGTCTCTCTGTGCTCCCCATGCTGTCTCTCTGTTCTCCCCATGCTGTCTCTCTGTGCTCCCCATGCTGTCTCTCTGTTCTCCCCATGCTGTCTCTCTGTTCTCCCCATGCTGTCTCTCTGTGCTCCCCATGCTGTCTCTCTGTTCTCCCCATTCTGTCACTCTGTACTCCCCATGCTGTCTCTCTGTTCTCCCCATGCTGTCTCTCTGTGCTCCCCATGCTGTCTCTCTGTGCTCTCCATGCTGTCTCTCTGTGCTCTCCATGCTGTCTCTCTGTGCTCCCCATGCTGTCTCTGTGCTCTCCATGCTGTCTCTCTGTTCTCCCCATGCTGTCTCTCTGTTCTCCCCATGCTGTCTCTCTGTTCTCTCCATGCTGTCTCTCTGTGCTCCCCATGCTGTCTCTCTGTGCACCCCATGCTGTCTCTCTGTGCTCTCCATGCTGTCTCTCTGTGCTCTCCAAGCTGTCTCTCTGTGCACCCCATGCTGTCTCTCTGTTCTCCCCATGCTGTCTCTCTGTGCTCCCCATGCTGTCTCTCTGTTCTCCCCATGCTGTCACTCTGTACTCCCCATGCTGTCTCTCTGTTCTCCCCATGCTGTCTCTCTGTGCTCCCCATGCTGTCTCTCTGTTCTCCCCATGCTGTCTCTCTGTGCACCCCATGCTGTCTCTCTGTGCTCCCCATGCTGTCTCTCTGTTCTCCCCATGCTGTCTCTCTGTGCTCCCCATGCTGTCTCTCTGTTCTCCCCATGCTGTCTCTCTGTTCTCCCCATGCTGTCTCTCTGTGCTCCCCATGCTGTCTCTCTGTGCTCCCCATGCTGTCTCTCTGTTCTCCCCATTCTGTCACTCTGTACTCCCCATGCTGTCTCTCTGTTCTCCCCATGCTGTCTCTCTGTGCTCCCCATGCTGTCTCTCTGTGCTCCCCATGCTGTCTCTCTGTGCTCCCCATGCTGTCTCTCTGTGCTCTCCATGCTGTCTCTCTGTGCTCCCCATGCTGTCTCTCTGTTCTCCCCATGCTGTCTCTCTGTTCTCCCCATGCTGTCTCTCTGTGCTCCCCATGTTGTCTCTCTGTGCTCCCCATGCTGTCTCTCTGTTCTCCCCATGCTGTCTCTCTGTGCTCCCCATGTTGTCTCTCTGTGCTCCCCATGCTGTCTCAGTGCAAGTAGGCGGGGCCAGTACAAGTAGCTCCTCCTATGTTACATGTCAGACTGAAACAGTAACTTATACAGGACTCTCAGCCCATGTTAAGCAGCCGTTCCTATTACACAGGGCTGCCTGCTTTATATGTAAAGGCAGCAGTCCTATGTAAGTAAAGTTACAGGCAGTGGGTGCAGCGGCTGCCATCACACTCACAGTCTACAGACTGCTTAGTCCTGAGGCCCTTCTACCGCATACAAGCAGCGGCGTGTGCGAATGAGGCGGAGTGAGCACTCTTATCAGCAACGCTAAGAACGTCTAGACACATGTACACACGCTGCGTCAGGACGTCAGCCCTCCAGGACCTCTCATGTTGAATTATAGTCTGCATGCGCTGGGGACCTTAAAAGAATAGAGTTCAGCAATATTCTGGGTAAGGGGCCCCTGGGCAGGTCAGAATCGCCCATATTCGATATCACATCCACCGGCCCACCTGGAATTTTCCTGGTGGTATACATTGCCAATCCACCTATGGCTACATAGTCATGCTAGGCCTGGAGATCATACTGCTGGGGCTGACAGTGATGGCTACAAGGAGGTTCTCCATCCTTTAGTACAGCGCCATGATCAGACTTGAATGTGGCACTGGGAGGGTTAACTGATGCGATGTAAGTAAATTCTGACTGAGGCAATTGCGAGGTGATTGTAGTTGTGTATTACAGCCGTCCTCCGGGCACAATCGCCATGACGTCATAGGATGTGCCAACTACCAGAGGCCCTTGGCATACTATTCTGGGAGAGGATTTGGTACGGTCCTTTTGGCATACAGGGTGCATAGACTTGGGTCTTATGTAATGGGCTGACCCTTTAAAAATTCAGTTTTATTGTTACTTTAAGAAAATATAAGTCACCACCGGAGAGGATGATGTGGAAATAAATATGGCTGCCAGCTGCGTTCTCTGTTTAACACCCTAAGGCTGAGGGCCCACATTGCGGAAACGCAGATTTTTTTTTTTTTTTTTTTGTTGCGGTTTTTTGAGCCAAAGCCAGGAGTGGATTGAGCAGAAGGTAGAAGTATAAGAGCTTCCTGTATATTTCCCATTGCTTTGGTAGCCACTCCTGTCTTTGGCTCAAAAAAAAAAAAAAAAACGCAGCAAAATCTGCAACAAAAAAAGAAACGGAAAAAGGAAAGGAAACCTCTGTGGACTTTATGTAAAAAGCACTGCAGGAAAAACCGTGATGTGTTGCCGCCACGGTTTTTTCCGCAGCGCTTTTTTGCTGTGGCCTAAAAGTCAAATTAATATTGCAAAATCCCTCCTGAAGATATCAATTTTTTTTTTTTTTTTTTTTTAAATTTTGAATTCACGAGTGGCACATAACTCCGGCGCCTTATGTGCATTTTAGCCCTTTAGTGATCTAACACATTTTAGCCTTACACCAGTAACCTATTATCCCTCTCTGCAATCCCGCTTTCATAACTTTTTACATTTTATTTCAATGCTTTACTAGACTTTGTATTTTGGGGGCACGTAAGACTTTTTGATCAGAAAAAAACATCAATTCTGACATCTGAATTTTAGGGTTTATGGCGTTTACCATGTAGAATAAATAACGTACTAATTTTATTTTAGGGGTTGTTACGATTGTGGTGATACCAATTGTGTGGGTTGTTTTTTTTTGGTTTTTTTTTTATTAACAAGGAAAAAAGTCTGTTTTAAAACAAGACAGAGATCTCGGCTCTAGCCCCCGCAGCTCCAGAGTTACAGATGTCTAAAGTGACTGCCATCTCTGCAGTCTCCCTGGATATATCCTGCTTGGGGTAAACTGTATTGCTTGTTGCTCGAGCAAGGGTCATCCAGAACTGTGGGGGTGTTAATGGCCGGACCAGGTACTGCAGATCAGATACCATTCACATGAAAGGGAGCTAAGGGGCCTTGACTCAATTCAGCCACTACTCAGAGAACGGGGCTGTCTGTCCCCTACTATATTTTCTGTGTATCAGCCTAGGAGAATGTCTGATGTTGTCTGTACATTCACCTATAGAATTGTGAAGTACTGCAGAATATTTTGGCACTATATTAAGATGATTATTATTATTCCTTTACAGGGTGCATGAACCTTTGGCTTGGTTGGAAGAAGTTGGAAACTTCTACATCACCACCAGCTGTGATATGCCACCACTTACAGGTATATACAGACAATGAATGGAGAAATCCCATAATCCTATGAAGATACATGGACTATATCACCCTAACATGTAACAAGATCATCAAAAACCTTCAACTCATGGAAAGGTCCTACCAGAAAAAGGAGTAGATCTAACCAAATGAGCTGCTCCTGTATTACCAACATCCATCAAGATGTAACCTCTACCACTGAAGATGAAGTTCCTCCAACATCTCCACTTGTCCTAATAAAGTAAGAAGCTCGATAAAATCCTATTATCCGTCCATGATACTATGTTCACATTAGTTACAGGCTGTCTAAAATTTATGGAGTCAGTTGTCCCTTCAGGAAATAAGGGCAACTCCTAAACACCATACAGGAAAGCGAAGAAAAGAACCAACACAGTAGTCATTCTCCTCTCAGATCTGAACATAGGAGCCATCCCCCAGTCACCAGATGTCCTGAAGCTGTCACTCCTCAGATTAGTGACAATGGGCTGAATAAAGACGTGGTCTTCTTTTTCATAAGCCATGACATTGAGGAACCTGCATCCTGCTCTATTTGTTTAGTGGACTAAGCGCCAGGCGACCATATCACCGATTTATCCTGCTTATACAAAGAGTACATCACAAGATGGTTGCAGTTACATGACGCCAGACCTTTGTGTAGAAGAACTGAACTTGTACTTGTGACTTGCTGGGATAGACGCTAGCTGTATGATAAACCATCAAATACAACAACTAGTATAACCAAAAAACCAACAGCGATACTTCCACTAAAGTCAGATGGAAATAAGCTACCAGAATAGATCAAGGGATCAGTATTGTGTCCAGTGTGTCTGTAACATCTCCAAGCATCTCCGTCACACAGGAAAGACTCCATAATCAAGTAGGATAATATATAGAACATTACAGCCATACAATGGACTCACTACAGACATGGTCTCCTCCTTCACCAGCCAGGACTCTGAGGAGCCTCCATCCTGTTCTATTTGTTTAGGGGACTATTCACCAGAGAAGCAAGTATCCAGTTTAGCATGGTCCTACATTTTCACACAAGGTACATCACAAGATGGATGCAAGAAAAAGTCACCTGTCCTCTGTGTAGAGCAACCATTCCACAATTACTTTTGACCTGGTTGGTAGGAGTTGGGATCATCTACATCAGCACTAGTTCTGTGAGGAACCATCTAGTCCCCTTACTGGTGGATCCAGAAAAATAAATTGAACAATCTTATCTTCTTCTGAAGACATATAAAATAGACCCCCGTGAGTCAAAGGATCATTACGAACCTTCAGAGACATACATGAAATGCCTACCATGTGAAGGTGGCGATCTACCAAAACAAGCTGCTCCTCTATCAGCAGCATCATTCAAGATGTCCCCACCATCAATCCTCCATCATATATGAAGATGAAGCTCCTTCAACATCTCACACCAGCCTGGTGAAGTATACGGCTCAATACAGTATGCCCAAAGGGCCAAGGAACCATTCAGTGAGTTGCAGATTGACACTGCAGATCTTTTATGGGTACCATGTAATATATCGATGGCTTGGGTCTGCTTTGACACGGACACTGCCAGTGACAAGGAATTTCAATTCCTCTTATCATCTATACTGATAATAAACTTGACACCATGGATTTCAGGGAATCAGATTTTTAAGTCTTTTCCCTAGAGGAGTGAATTGGTGAAATAATGGATAGGTGGCATAACAATTCCATACCACCTATCCAGGCACCTGTTTTGCTAGAACTTTGGAACTGCAAGGAAATGCTGACATTTTGGGGTTTATTGCTAAATATGGGCCATATAATAAAGCTGATAATTAGTATTTTGGTTAGTAAATGACCGTACCCCACAGTACCGAGCTGTAATGCCTATAAAGTGCTTTGAGGCCAAATTAAAAGTCCTTCATTTCAGTAATAACTTCTATCGTCACCAAAAATGAACCAAAATGTGACAGACCGAACAAAATAGGATCACCAATAACCCATTGCAACACAACATTTACATTTTTGAAGAATCCTTGGTTCCCTACACTACACTTTCTGCATTATTTACCATCTCATACCGAGCCAGGTTCAACCCAAATATTCCAAAATGTTTGAAAACACATGGAGATTGTCTCGGGTAAACACTAAAATTCCCTAGACCCCAGAGTAAAATACAGGGATGCCCAGGGAAGGTGAGAAAAATAAAAAAAATATTGATACTCACCTTCCGTTACCTCTTTTGGGCCTCCTCGCAGAGCCAGGCATTCTCGTTGTGCCATCATGAAGGCGTACCCATGTCACCGCTGAGTCCCAATCCCAGGCATCAGCAGTGACCCTGGACACTGAAAGGAGGCCAAAAAGAGGTAAGGGAGGGTGAGTATAAATGTTTTTTATTTTTTACACCTTCCCTGGGCCTCCACCTATTATACCCTGGGGTCTGCATTACATTAGAGTAGACATATGTAATTTTCTGCTCAGACACAGATAGCGCCAGTGATAAGGAATTCCAATTCTTCTTCTCATCAAATTTATTAATAATAAACTAAATTGATTATTTTTTCAATGGCATAAATTGGTTAAATAGTGGATAGAGATATGTGTGGTTGACACTTATCTGGTCTTCCATTTTGCTAGAATGCAAGTTTTAGGGTAAGTAATTCAGGGTTTAGTCAATCAGGTATATTGAAGGATCCATTCACTGAGATTCCTGAAGATGTCACTTCTCTTGTTAAAGACAATGGACTCACTACAGACATGGTCTCCCCCTTCATGAACCAGGACTATAAGGAGCCTCCATCCTGCTCTATTTGTTTAGGGGACTATTCACCAAAAGGACAATTTAGCCTGCTCCCATGCTTTTCACACAGGGTGTCTCACAAAATGGATGCAAGAAAGTGACACCTGTCCTCTGTGTAGACATGCGCAACTAGTTCTGGCCTGACTGAAAGGAGTTGGGACCATCTATATCAGCACCAGTTTTGTGATGGACCATCTAGCCCCCTTACTTGTGTATTCACAAAATAGAGAAATCTTATCTTATGAAAACACAAGAAATAGACCATCTCATTGTCAAAGAATTACGTGGAACCTCCAGAAACTAACATAAAGGGTCTACAGAAGGAGAAGGTGGAGACTCCTTAAATACGTCTTAGCACGTATATTTCAGAGAGAAGACATATCCAATTCTCTCCTCTGACATGGATACGGCCAGTGACAAGGAATTCCAATTCCACTTGCTATCACCTTTACTGATAATAAACTTGAGACCATGGATTTCATTGAAATTGATTTTTTTTTTAGTATTTTTTGATGGAGTGAATTGGTTAAATAGTGGGTAGAGCTATGCACAGTAATTTCTTGCCACTTATCCAGGCTTCAATTTTTCGAGAACACAGAGATGGGAACCCAAGAACCGGAAGGAAATGTTGATATTTTGGGGCATTGTGCTACATATGGGCCTTCTTGAAGATATAGAGATAGCTTCTAGTGTCCCAAATAATGACCCAAACTATGACCACCAGAAAAGATCAATGGATCAATAATTTATCCAGTGTGGCTATGGCATCTCAGAACATTTCCAGAACATCATGTGGCACAGACTCTAAAATCAAGTAGGATAGAATATAGGACATTATAACTGTACTTCAGGGTCAGACCAGAAGGAGAAGATAGAAGATCTGCCCCTTAATCAACAACGTCCTTGAAGATCTCACTTGTAAGTAATTCTCATTCAGCCAGGAAAATTAATCTCCTCCAACATCTTCAATAATTCTAAGAAGTATGAAGCTCAATGGCATGAGTAGCTGTGGAAAATAAGACATCTGACCAACGTGCAGAGGAACCTTCCATAGACACAATGGCATTTGATACATTCTTCATGGTAACAATATTATTTCCTCAGTCTTGTGAGGATGTAGGATTGATTATAGTTGTGTTAAAGGGAGAGATCCTCAAGGTTTTTCCTCAAGATGTCACTCCTGTTGTTATCAAAAATGAGCTCACTACAATCATGGTCGACTCCTTTATGAGCCAGGACTCTGAGGAGCCTCCATTCTACTCAATAGTAAAGGACTATGTACCAAACAAATATCCAATTTAGACTGCTCCCACACTTTTCACACAAGGTCCATCATTAGATGGATGCAAGAAAAAAATTATCTGTCCTCTGTGTAGAAGAACTAGCCCAAAACTAGTTCTGGCCTTACTGGAAGAAGTTGGGAGCATCTATATCAGCACTAGTTCTGTGATAGACCATCGAGCCCCCTTACTGGTATATTCACTAATTGGCAATATCTCATCTTCCTCCGAAAACACAATGAACAGACCTTCTCATTGTCGATAATCACTAAGAACCTCCAACAACTAATATAAAGGACCTACAGAAGATGGAAATCCTTCAAATATGTCTCAGCATCTATATGTCACAGAGTAGACATATGTAATTCTCTGCTCAGACACGGATAACGCCAGTGATAAGGAATTCCAATTCTTCTTCTCGGCAAATTCACTAATAATAAACTAAATTGATATTTTTTTTTCATGTTTTTTTCCTCAAAGGAGTGAATTGGTTAAAGGTGGCATGACTGCGATAAAGAAATGTGTTGGTATCGATCAGAATAACACCAAAATTTTGGCAAACAATTTTGGTGCTAAGTAAGCAGTTACTATGGCCCAGATTTACTAATACTGTCTAAAAGCTACACAGTATAAACTACACCAGATTTATCAAAGTGTCTGATGCAGATGGTGTATTCTTAGACTGTCTAGTGTAGGTTTACACCTCCTATTAGTTGGCTTAAAAGTTCTTTGTTCATTTTTCTCGCACATAGGTGCAAATTAGGCCACACCCTTTTCCCACAAAGTCACACCTATATCCAGCGAGGTCACGTCCCTTCTCTGGTCAATTCGGAAAGTGTCTAAAACACTTGATAAATGTGGCACACAGCATGCTAGACAATTTTTTGATGCAAAATATGCCAGAATTTTGGTACATTTTGTTTAATAAATCACCCCCTATGTGTGAACTTGGACTAAAAATGCACCAAATTTATCCTGTACCTTCACGCTAAGACTCAACGTAGCAAAACGCAGTGAAAATGTGGTTTATTTTTTTTGTGTTGTTTTTCACTTTTTGATGCATTTTCCTGTGCATTTTTTTTATTCCCCTATTAAATCTATAAGGGAAATGCTTGCGATTCCACAGCTAAAATTAACATGCTGCAATTTTTAAAAAAAAAATGTGTTTGTGAAAAAGCAGGTTTTTCTGCAGTTTTTTATTATGCGGAAGAGATGAAAGTTATCCAATAATTTTATGGTGCTTTACATTTAAAGAGGATTTATATACATAACACAAAAACAAGTGCAATGGAATAAGTGACCAACAAGAACTACAGGGGAGAGGACCCTGCCTGCAAGGGCTCACAGTCTACAAGGGAAGTGGGAGGGAGCGTTACATAATATAGTGATATACAGTAATAGTGTTATATAATATAGTGATTTACATTAATAGTGTTACATAATATAGTGACATACAGTAATAGTGTTACATAATATAGTGATCTACAGTAATAGTGTTACATAATATAGTGATATGCAGTAATAGTGTTACATAAATACCGCGAGAAATAGTGATATACAGTACTAGTGTTACATAATAGTGATCGTACAGTAATAGTGTTACATAATATAGCGTTATACGTCGCGATATGATATACAGTAATAGTGTTACACAATATAGTGTTATACAGTACTGAGTGTTCATAATATAGTGATATACAGTAATAGTGTTATATAATAGTGATTTAATAATAGTGTTACATAATATAGTGATATACAGTAATAGTGTTACATAATATAGCGTTATACAGTACAACGAAATAATGATATACAGTAATAGTGTTACATAATATAGTGATATACGGTAATAGTGTTACATAATATAGTGATATACAGTAATAGTGTTATATAATATAGTGATTTACATTAATAGTGTTACATAATATAGTGATATACAGTAATAGTGTTACATAATATAGCCTTATACAGTACAGTGAAATAGTGATATACAGTAATAGTGCTACATAATATAGTGATGTACAGTAATAGTGTTACACAATATAGTGATATAAGGTAATAGTGTTACATAATATAGTGTTATACAGTACAGTGAAAACAGTAATAGTATTACATAATAGTGTTATACAGTACAGCGATATAGTGATCTACAGTAATAGTGTTATAGTGATAGAGTGTTATAGTGATATAGTGTTGTAGTGATATAAAAGAGTGTTCTATAGTATAGTGTCATAGTGATATAATAGAATGTTATATAGTATATTTTTTAGGGATAAGCGAACCAGTTTGTATCCAGCTGGGAACATTACGAATTTTCCAAAAAAAATTGAGTTCGGCTGAACCCGAAATGTTCAGGGTTCGCCACTCTCAAACCACTATTATACTATGGAGTCTTCAGACCCCAGAGTATAATAAGCAGAGGCCCAGAGAGGGAGCGTAAACATAAGTCATACTCACTTCTCCTAGACTCCATCGTGGTGTCTGGTGCTGGCCCACATCCTCTTTGGGCCTTTACCGGCCTCCTGAATGACATCAGTAGTCCCTGGGACCACTGAGGCCTGTGACTGGACCTCAGTGGTCACGTGTGGCATGCCATCATAATGTTATAGTGATATAATTGTTATCTTTCATAGTATGGTGTTAAAGTGATATAATAGAGCGTTATATAGTATAACATTAGTGATAATTTTTGGTAAAATTATCTGTCACCATGGTAGTATGGCAAAGAAAGGGTGGCTAAGGGTGGCTAAGAAAATATGTCCACATCCCTGAACTCTCTGTACATGTCTAGGCTAAACTTTATTTTTTACTGTACACTGGACTTATATTATTCCATATTATTAATATTTTGCTTTTATGCCTTTTTTTGCCAGTGTGTGCTAAAGCCACTTTACTTTTTGTAGCCCTGCTTGAGACTGTTGTGTCTGAGGCAGCCCCATAACTGAAGGAGTCCCTGCATTACTACAAACTATTCTAGACTATTTCCTGGAGAATGCCTATACTGGAGCCTGAAGAAGGCACTGACAACTGTTTGTGACCTACCCGAGGTGCCCCGTCAAGTTCAGTTAGTGCAAGTTGCCCTTGTAGCCTGTTCAGATGACAATCGATATGCTGCATTTTTATATAACAAATACACTGTGTGCCCTAAAAAGAGTGACGTTGGTACTGTAACTGCCAGGTTTTGTGCCTTTTAGAGGCTCTGTAACGGCCAAGCTATGTACCCATTTGTGAATATAACGGTCAAAATAAGTGCCCCCTATTGGAGTTAAGTTAAATTTAAAGTCACGGTTACATGTCTGTCTCTTTTATTGTGACATCCTGAAATAGGCCCTGTAATAGGGTCAAGGGCCGCACACAGAACTAACCTTCTTACAAATATTAAAGCCCATGGTCCTTATACCCTACTCTTGTACGCATGGCTTCTTCTCATGTCCCTGGTGCACATTGGAAGGGGCTGTCCATGTTGGGAAGCTTTTTTTTTCCTTCGTCCATTTGTCCTCTAGAATAGTGTTGTTTTTGTGTGTGTACGGGAATAGTAGATGAGGCTGTTTGTGTATATTTATATATGTGTGTGTGGGGGAGGGGGTGGTTATATAACAGTAATTACAGCTAATTATTATTTCTAATGAATCATCGTCACATCTAATTGAAGATGAAGCAGAGCTTGCACCGTGGGAGCAGCGTGACATGTAGCCATGTTCTGCGGGTGACAAATAATTCATCTTCTCCATCGGTTATGACAGGGGATGTGTGAGGTCTTCATTGACGGTTGTCTGAGAATCTCTATCCAGTAACCACCATGTCTGATGGAGGGCGGGAAGAATTCTGTATGTGATGTGTTCATGACATACTACTTCATGGTTATAGCAGAGCTGAATTTGTCATTGGCATGTGAATGAATAGGGCCGCAGCCATGCGTTGCCTCCCAACCATTTATTCTTCAGCTTGTGGGGCAGGAATCGGAGGAGCCCTCTTCTGCAGATAAACACGTGTTTCGCCCAAGTCTCAGCTTGGTATTAAATAGGCCTTGGCACTCTCAGATAGGGCCTAAGCTATCAATTTTTAAAAGCTAATGATCCCTTTAAGGGAAAAGTAATCTTATTTTTTTGATAAATCTATAGTGCAGGAGAAGAAACTTTGCAATATACTTACACGAAAAAAAAAGTGCCTGCGTCTGTAAGTATTACTCCTGTCTCTACTTCTTATATGAGTGATTTTGGTTTGTACACAAGCAGTGTCAGTTTACAATAACGTCTATGGAGAGGGGAGGAGGAGAAGAAGTGAGACAGAGAAGCATTAAATGAGTCATTTCTGCCAGGAGAAGTCTGGATAGTAATTCCTGATAACCCAGCTGTGTTGTGAAAGAGAACTGTCTCTCTACATAAAGATGTACAGTGCCTTGCGAAGGTATTCGGCCCCCTTGAACTTTTCAACCTTTTGACACATTTCAGGCTTCAAACATAAGGATATAAAATTTTAATTTTTTGGTGAAGAATCAACAAGTGGGACACAATCGTGAAGTGGAATGAAATTTATTGGATATTTTAAACTTTTGTAAAAAATAAAAAACTGAAAAGTGTGGCGTGCCAAATTATTCGGCCCCCTTAAGTTAATACTTTGTAGCGCCACCTTTTGCTGCGATTACAGATACAAGTCGCTTGGGGTATGTCTCTATCAGTTTTGCACATCGAGAGACTGAAATTCTTGCCCATTCTTCCTTGGAAAACAGCTGGAGCTCAGTGAGGTTGGATGGAGAGCGTTTGTGAACAGCAGTTTTCAGCTCTTTCCACAGATTCTCGATTGGATTCAGGTCTGGACTTTGACTTGGCCATTCTAACACCTGGATACGTTTATTTGTGAACCATTCCATTGTAGATTTTGCTTTATGTTTGGGATCATTGTCTTGTTGGAAGATAAATCTCCATCCCAGTCTCAGGTCTTTTGCAGACTCCAACAGGTTTTCTTCCAGAATGGTCCTGTATTTGGCTCCATCCATCTTCCCATCAATTTTAACCATCTTCCCTATCCCTGCTGAAGAAAAGCAGGCCCAAACCATGATGCTGCCACCACCATGTGTGACAGTGGGGATGGTGTGTTCAGGGTGATGAGCTGTGTTGCTTTTATAACAAACATATCGTTTTGCATTGTGGCCAAAAAGTTGGATTTTAGTTTCATCTGACCAGAGCACCTTCTTCCACATGTTTGGTGTCTCCCAGGTGGCTTGTGGCAAACTGTAAACGAGACTTTTTATGGAGATCTTTGAGAAATGGCTTTCTTCTTGCCACTCTTCCATAAAGGCCAGATTTGTGCAGTGTACGACTGATTGTTGTCCTATGGACAGACTCTCCCACCTCAGCTGTAGATCTCTGCAGTTCATCCAGAGTGATCATGGGCCTCTTGGCTGCATCTCTGATCTTCTCTTCTCCTTGTTTGAGATGAAAGTTTAGAGGGACGGCCGGGTCTTGGTAAATTTGCAGTGGTCTGATACTCCTTCCGTTTCAATATGATCGCTTGCACAGTGCTCCTTGGGATGTTTAAAGTTTGGGAAATATTTTTGTATCCAAATCCGGCTTTAAACTTCTCCACAACAGTATCACGGACCTGCCTGGTGTGTTCCTTGGTCTTCATGATGCTCTCTGCGCTTTAAACAGAATCCTGAGACTATCACAGAGCCAAGTGCATTTATACTTGATTACACACAGGTGGATTATATTTATCATCATCAGTCATTTAGGACAACATTGGATCATTCAGATATCCTCACTGATCTTCTGGAGTGAGTTTGCTGCACTGAAAGTAAAGGGGCCGAATAAGGGTGGGTTCACACCTGCGCTTCAGTCCGTCCGCTGCCAATCCGAGTGAAAATCTCAGGGAACGGGATTGGCATCGGATACCGACAGGTTAGTGACGCATTGGTTAAAAACCCATTCATTTGAATGGGTTTTTAAAGCAATGCGCGGGTGTGCGCTTACACCCTCTGCGCTGCAAATCTTTTTTTTCATCGGAAACAAAGTCGGACATGCAGGACTTCGTGTCCGACGAAAAAAACGGCTTCGCAGCACAGAGGATGTACAAAGTTTGTTCTCTTCACCTACTTTAAGAATTTATGTAAAATATAAAAATAAGTTTAGTTATGATTTAAGTAAAGTTGTTTGTGCGCAGCTCTAAAAAAAACAGTATGTGTCAGCAAGGTGTGAGCGTCTCGCTGACAGATAATTGTATGTTTTCGTAGGACTAACTTAGTAACAGAAGTGTCTCAACAATTGTCTATCTGCTGTTTCTATCGTACTTGGTAGTATCTGGTGGGCAATATTGAACATGGGCAATTTATGTAACTGGGGTACCCAGGCCCTTGTGTCCACGTGCCCCTTTTTCGACATAGGAGGACAGTGGTACTATAAATGGCACATGGTAAGTGGGGGCCCTGTTACAGGTTTTTGTTTAGAGACCAAGAGCTTCTAAAGTGGGCCTCCCCTTTGGTTGGTAACACTAAAGAGAATATCCTTTGCATGATTATTAAGGGTAGTAGAATTTTTTTTTACTAAATGTGCCCATTTAATGGCCCTCCAAATAGGGGGGTCACAAGCTGCAAATTCAAGAGAGTCACATCTAGGGTAGGAAAACTTCCAATGAGCATCTAGGGCGCACGTCCCCATCAGCCCCAGTCATGCCCCTCCATTCTAAGTGGTGGAAAGCAGGCCATACATCTTTAAAACATGTAGACAAAGTGCTTTTTGGTTTGACAACCATTCCTTATGACTTGCCCCATACACATGCACACTTGGCAGGCATGTATTCGCAATGGGGAGAACAAAATTAACTGCTGCCGGGTACCTCTGGTGATGGGTTATTTCCCTTGAGCAGGGCTGGCTTCAAGTTAATGTGGGGCACAACTCATGTATGTCCCTCTAAACACCTGAACTTGAGTGGTTTTTGCTGCGGCACACCTGGTGAAATTGCTGTAAAATGGCCCCTTTATGCCCCCACAGTGTAATGGGCTCCCTATGCCCTCACAGAATAATGACCCCGTTATGACCCCACGCAGTATAATAGTACCCTTATACCCTCACACAGTATAATGGCCCCCTTATACCCCTACGCAGTATAATGGTCTTGGTCCCCTTATGCCCCCATGTAGTATACTAGCTCCTTATGCCTCTTTTCCCCTCATTTTACTGTTGGCTGGGCCCTAGGGAGCTATCGTGAGTACAGATTTTATAATTACTCACCTCTCCTAGCTCCCCGAACTTCCTGCGGCCCATCCCTTCTCTATAGTCTAGCATGTATCCTGTCGGTACCGGCGCTGAACCAAGAAAGCGCAGGGAGCCTGGAGAACCGACAGCGGTGAGTAATAAAGAAGTCCTTACTTGCTGCTTACTCCCTGGGCTGCTATCAAGGCAATGAGCACTTCCATCTGTATTGATGAAAGTGACTACTGAATCCTCAGTGGGCCCCCCAAGGACTGTGAGCACCAACAATTTCCGAGGTGTGGCAGGTGCTGCCGCCAGCTCTTCCTTTGAGAACAAAGGATTGGGCATGTTAAAATTCAACATGCCCAATCCTTTTTTACCCCAACACGAATTAGATGGTCAGTGACTTCCACTGATGTTAGCTTAAGGCATCCTTACACATAAGACTATCTAAGAAATCGGCAGTTCCCCATTTTACGTTGGACTTCTCAGTACCTCTGAATGTCAATAAGCTTGTCCGCTACACTTCGAAATGAAAGGAGGATATGCTTTTTTGCAGAAATAGCGCCACCCTGGTCCATGGCTAAGTCTGGTATTACGGTTCAGCTCACTTGAATGGGGAAAAAAACTGCAATACCAGACATAGCCATGGACAAGATTGGCGCTGTTTCTAGAAGAAAAATACCATCTTCTAATAGAAAAGACAATTGGAAGTGTTTGGCAGTAGGACATTTGTGCCATATTTGGGACCCATTCTCCATATATTTTAGATGGCTGTGTACGTGTGCCTGTCACTTTATTAGCTAATATGGAGGAAGCTTTTCTGATGCTTTCTTGAGTATGTATATAAAAAGGGGGGAAAATAAGGATCTTGCAGCGCGTGTGTGAGGGAGGATAGGAAAATCAAAGTGTGTGGGAGTCAGATGGAGTTCTATGTAAATGCTGCCTTTTTCTGGAGCCAATGGGAGAGAAGACTGGATCTTGTCCCAGCCCCTCGCTGCTTGCCAATTTGGCTACCAGGCTATGCTGTCAGTGGATAATCGACTGCTGTAAGCTACAGGTCTGCCCTCTGACTGGTGGACTATAAATGGGAGCAGGTGAGTGGAGAGGGCATGGGGGCAGAATTCCAGGGAAGGGGCAATAGTCATCTTAATGGATGGGTACGATATGGAGGAGCGATAGTCTGCAGCCTACAAAGTATTCGCATAGAAGGGCTGGGACAGGTACAGGTGAGACGTCTGTTCACCTGGGGACGGTGTGAGCGAGTCTGCGAGTCTTATTGAGTATTCTTAGGGAGAGTAATATTAGAGAAAAAATTAAGCAAATGAAATATCAAAGGAACTGATACTCTGCATAAGTGAGGGGGTGTAATGATCTGCGAGCACGATGAAGGATTGGGGGCATACTATTTAAGGAAGAAGGGTGGAGGCATGAATTTTAGAGCAACGAAAGAGGACGGAGCAATGTTCTGCAGGTAGGAAGCAGAGGCTTTATAAATGGAGCAATGCTCTGCATGCCTTGGGAAAAGAATTTGCCAACTTCACTGGCCAGGTGAATGCTACATCAGGTTGTATGACTCTGTCTGTGTATGGGTGCTAGAGACCAATGCTTAGCAAGGTCAGTGCTTATGGTGTGACAGTCTGCAAGTGTGATTGTAATGGAGTAATGCTCTGCAGTCCTTGGAGAAGAGCGATGCTCTGCAAATGAGTTATAGGATCTGTATGGTCTGTCCTTGACATCTCGATTTGATGAATGATGATCTAGGAGAATGAAGCTCCATTATAAAAGGCATCAGTAGGGTGATAGTCTGCAGTCATATAAATGGGGTGATACTCTGCAGTCACGTCAACAGGGTGATACTCTGCAGTCACGTTAATAGGATAATTCTTAGGTAGAGAGTTCCCACTAATCTACTTCTTGTACATACAGATGTAGCAGAGCTGAGTTGGATCTACATCATAATTATCACTTTGTTATAGTTGGTTTTCTATAGGACTGCGTTCAGCTCTGCTACAACTCAAGTTATAGCCTGTCCTATGCTCTGATATAATACGCTATGGGGAGAAGAGTTAATAGGAGGATGGTCTGTAGGTTACAGGTGGGGAGGGATTAATAGTGTGATGTATTGTGGAGGCTTGGAGTGAGGAACCAGGAATCCTTGTGTGGATTTGGAGAGGTGAGATGTTACCCTGTGCGAGTTCAGCGCGTCTCTGTGTATGTTGGCGGAGGTAATGTGTTTTCTCTGGCGCGAGAAGGGTTAATTGAACCAAATTTCTGCTGGTCCTATGGAGAGAGTGATTCTCTTTAGCAGCTATTGGCGTATTGAGGGTGACGCTCTCGGGGTACGTAATGTGGGGAACGGTAGTATTTTGCATAATTTGAGAAATGTGAATTTTTATGGCATAAAATCCGCTCTGGGATACTATAGATTGTAATACTTCTAGGTACAGAATCAGTTCATCGGATGTAGTGGAGAGGAGTTTGTCATGAAACACTATGGATCTGTATTTAACTTGGTTCAATGTGTGCTTATAAACAACCTCAGCTCTGCTACATCTATACACAAGACATTAGGATTGTAATGTTTGCCTTGCACCCCCTATGGCTGCTTCGCTTGCTTTTTCCCTTGTTGGTGATGGTTAATTTATTGGGTTGGACGCAGCGAGCAGATGAGGGTGTTCTTGTAAATGTTGGGATTTTTTTTTTTTTTAATGTGTGGGTCTGTTGCCATAGGATGCTGTCAGAATTTGACATGATCTGGTAAAGAGGCTGTTGTCCCTGACGGTTGCTCCAGCCTGACTCATGCAGCACAGAGTGTGCGTGGGAGGCGCTGCTACCTCTAAGACTATACAGTCGAAAAATCAGGGACTAGGCGACTTTCTTAAGGGGCTGAATGAAGGAGAGTGGTGGTGGGGGGGGGGGGGGCACTTCTGCCAATTGTTTACTTAATATGGATAAAAATGTTTAGGGCTTCCAGCCGGTGCAAAACTACATCTCCCAGCATGCCCTGACTGCCACGAGCTGTCAGGGCATGCTGAATGTTGTAGTTTCACAACATCGGGTTGGAGAACTGTGTAGGTACTCTCTAATGACGATGGCGCCACCAACTAACTTATCTCTAGGATGTAAATTTGCACCCTTTTGTTTTAGGGGTGCAGAGGTAGCAATCCCTGTCAGGCCCAAAAACCTCTCTATAACATAAGAAGACCCCGATATTATAGATGGTAAATGTGGCCCCGTAACCTATTTTGCATTGGGGCCCAGGAGCTTCAAGTTACCCCTCTGGTTTTTGAATCCCACACAGTATGTAAATGGTTAAAGGGTATACTTGCCAACATTTGGTCCGCACGGCCCTTGAGAATAGCTTGTACAGTGACAAATTTTCAGGTGAAGCCACGGCCCCTTTGAATGTGGCCAACAAATAAAGTGGCCAAGTCTCCTACACAAATGATTGGGGGATTTGCCTGCCCTTTTTTGGGCTCCCCCCGTAGCTTCCTGCAAAGTTGGCAAGTATGTTAAATCACAACTTGCCACCTGTATACTAGTAGGTGGATAGGCCCCTGGGGGTTCAATCACTGGAACTCCCAATGGTCACCAGAAGGAGGGTCCCATGTTCCCTGTTTCATTTGAGCAATGGTCACGCATCTACATTGCCAAAGTCTACGGGGAGGATGAAAATAGCCGAGCGCTGTACGTGCTTATCTCCTTCAGTCTTAAGGAGTGAGACTGTCGCTTTATTCAAGTGAGGGACACGGCACTCCCATTTTCGTGACTGGTGGGAACCCCCCATGATTATCCACCATTATTCATGTTGAGCGGATAACCCATTAAATAAGGAGTACAAGAGCATGGACTAGGGACAATTGGGCACAGTTGGTAGTTTTCTCATAGGGGCTGTTTTGGCTTCTTCTAGAGAAGTTGAACTGGAAGTCATATTTCCTCCTTACTAGGTTTATATAAGGACATATTGTAACCCCCATACCCCGACCTCTCAAGGATCTACAGAACCGAACTTGCATTCCCTTAAACTTTTATGGTGATCCATTAAAGGGGTTTTCTGAGCCCCCAATGTGCTCATACTGATGGCCTATCCACGGGAGGTCAAACACCAGGACACTAGGAGGGTCCGACACCAGGACCTTGGACTGATGAGCGGATCTGAATGATCAGTGCAAGGTCCAGTTTTTGGAATTTACAGTAAAGGATGGGGCTGGACGCAGCTCTACTCCTATTAAAGTAATACGAATAGACCTACAGTACCCAACACCACCACTAAACAGTGGAGACTGTCTGCGTGTCTGTGCCTATAACCTGAATAGGAGTAGAGCTGCTTGTGAATTTATTCATCTTTATAACTTCCAGAACCTGGAGAAAACCAGATCACCTGATCAGAGCAGGATCCAGATGTCAGACTCCCATTGATCAGATACTGTTGACTTATCCTGTGGATAGGTCATAAGTATGAAAAACACTGGGGGGCCTAAAAAACCCCTTTAGCAAAGCCAGCAACATACTGCTCCATTGGTATTGCCCTTACTTTAGCAATGCATGACCATCTTCAATGCTCCTCATTGACATGGAACATACATGTGCACAGTCAGTAGTGGGCGCTCACATATACCTTCCAAGTTCTACACCTATCTCTAGAGACATATAATGATGATACTGTATTTTCTACACTGAAACTGTACATATGTTCACTATTATCTTATCTCATAGTTGGGTAAGGACAATTTTTCACAAGACAATTTCAATACAATATGCTAATGAAATCCTTGATGGGGCAACCCACAAAGTTATTCTCGTGGAAACTGCCAATCCAGCCAATTATCCCCTCTTCAGAACCCATCTATCCAGTTCTAGAGTGGTCAGAGACTAGATGCTATGTTGTCTCCAATACACAGCATACAGAGAACAGAAGAATACAGCACTGGAGTGAGATAAGATACTTAATAGAAGCAGCAGCAGCATAGAGGACAGAGTATCGCAGTAGTGAGCAGTGCTGCTATGAATTCACTGGAGTGAGATAATACACTTACTAGAAGCAGCAGCATGGAGGACAGTATTACAGTAGTGAGCAGTCCTGCTATGAATACAGCACAGGGGTGAGATAAGACACTTACTAGAAGCAGCAGCATGGAGGACAGTATTACAGTAGTGAGCAGTGCTGCTATGAATACAGCAGAGGGGTGAGATAAGACACTTACTAGAAGTAGCAGTAGCATGGGGGACAGAATATCAGAGTAGTGAGCAGTGCTGCTATGAATACAGCACTGGGGTGAGATAAGACACTTACTAGAAGCTGCAGCACCATGTATGACTGAGTATCGCAATAGTGAGCAGTGCTGCTATGGCTACAGTACTGGGTGAGATAAGACAGTTACTAGAAGCAGCAGCATGGCGGATAAAGTATTGCAGTAGGGAGAAGTGCTACTATGAATACAGCATTAGGGTGAGATAAGACACTTACCAGAAGCAGCAGCAGCATAGAGGACATGGTATCGCAGTAGTGTGCAGTATTCATATACAAGTGAGATAAGACACTTACTAGAAGCTGCAGCAGCATGGAGGACAGTATCGTAGTAGTGAGCAGTGCTGCTATGAATACAGCACTGGGGTGAGATAAGGCACTTACTAGAAGCAGCAGCAGCATGGAGGACATAGTATCGCAGTAGT
Organism: Leptodactylus fallax; assembly: GCA_947044405.1. NCBI lineage: Eukaryota > Metazoa > Chordata > Amphibia > Anura > Leptodactylidae > Leptodactylus > Leptodactylus fallax. The sequence goes on along the minus strand of CAMRHE010001047.1, from coordinate 190,679 downwards.
GAGCATTATTCATATACAGCAATGGGGTGAGATAAGACACTCACTAGAAGCTACAGCAGCATCTGTGTGTGGATTTGTGCCTCTCTCTTTCTTTCTGCAGCTTCTCCACTTCCCAAAAATTCTAAGGTCAGCAGTTATAAACTGATCCCTCAGTCATCTCTGCCTCTTGTTTATGGATTTTAGCACTGAATTGAGAATGAATGGGCAGTACAAGAGTTGGGTTGGTAAGGGAGAAAGGGAGAAGTCTGGGAAGAGGAGAAAGAGGCATTTTTCTGCAACAAGATATATTGAAAATTTTTTATTTTCACTTGTACTACTATGGGGAGAAATGAAGGATAGTCACTCTTTCAGAACAGGAGTGGCCATTCTACATTAATGTAGTCGCTGGCAAGCTGGTACTGGTCCTGGAAGCCACATCTAGGCACAAGGGGCCCTTAATGGAACCACAAGACTTTGCAAGGTATATGAAAATCAGTAGTTCATTGGCTATACATCTATGGTAACCATTAAAGATGAGTGAATTTCTCAAAAAATCGATTCGGCAGCTTTGCCGATTTTCCCAAAACAATTTGCTTCGATTCGAATTACTTTGCAGCGAATCATGTTAAAAACCGCTATTTTCCTGGCTGCAGAGAGCCTGGGAATATGGGGATATACATTTTTAACTAAGGATACATCGGAATAGCCTTTAGAAAGGCTATTCTACTACTACCTTTGCCGTTGCATCACGCCCCCTGCAATATCCAGAGCTGCTCGGAATAGAATCAAGATGGCCGCTGGACATGCACAGAGCCGCTCGAAATAGAATCAAGATGGCCGCCGGACATGCGAAGAGCCGCTCAGAATAGAATCAAGATGGCCGCTGGACATGCGCAGAGCCACTTGTGTAGGAATAGAATCAAAATGGCCGCCAGGGATGCGCAGCAGCCATCTTGATTCTATTCCGAGCGGCTCTGCGCATGTCCGCCAGCCATCTTGATTCTATTCCAAGCAGATTTGCGCATGCCCGGCGGCCATTTTTATTTTTTTACTACAGGAGTGAGGAGGACCAGGACATCGCAGGGGGCGTGATGTATCGGCAAAGGTAGGAGTAGAAAAGCCTTTCTAAAGGCTATTCCGTCATGTCCTTAGTTTAAAATGCGATTCGATACCACAGAGTGAGTAAATCCGAATTCGGTGTGAATCGAAGATTTCCTGAAATTCGGAGAGAATTCCACTTCGTTAGCTTCAATTCGCTCATCTCTAGTGACCATCTCCAACCTGCGTCTCTAAGCTATTGCAAATCTAATGTGGCCACCAGGACATGCTAGCATTTGTAGTTCTCCAGCAAATGGGGTGTCATAGGTTAGAGATGGCTCATCTTTAGATTATCTTCCACTATGTAATGTATTCCAACATATCATGGCAAATACTAGAAAACTATTGTCAGCAATGGTGGAAACTCCAGCAAACTCCTGCGCTTTAACCCTTTCCATGCACGTCAGCAGAACCTTTTGTCCTGCTCTTTTCAGAAGGCGTCAGACTTCCTGTTGCCACGGAAACAGAGTGTGCAGCTTAGAACACGGTGTACAGTGTGTGTATTTTTACTGTGGCCTTTATGATTGACAAACTATTGCATTGTGCTAGATCCCAGGATATTATTAATATATGACACAAATGACTGCCTGTTCTTGGTGTTAGCTGCACATTACCAAATCAGGATATATAGCGGCTAGTAAATATAGGCTGTATCCCCTAGCATTACAGCAGGATGTGCCATGATATATAGGCTATAGGATACAGACAGAGGCGTACCTTCAAGCTCCAAGGCTCCAATGCAAAATCTGTAAGGGTGCCCCTACCTACCTTGTGTCATTTAGAATAGTGGTATATTTTGTAGCAGAGGGATTTTGGGGCCCCCTAAGGGTCCAGGTCCCGTTAGCCACTGACATCTCTGCACCCCCTATAGCTAGGCTCCTATGTATATGTCTCCTTGGATCCTATAGAGGAGATACTCGGTCTAGGTTTCTGCAGTGAGTCACTCACATAACAGTATGCTAACCATAGGAGCTCCCCCGACAGTATGCCAGCCACAGATGCCCCCTTAACAATGTGCCAGCCGTAGATGCCCCCCCTTAACAGTGTGCCAGCCATAGATGCCCCCATAACAGTGCGCCAGCTATAGGTGCCCTCATAACACTGTGCCAGCCATAGATGTCCCCATAACAATGTGCCAGCTATAGGTGCCCCCCATAACAGTGTGCCAGCCATAGATGCCCCCATAACAGTGCGCCAGCTATAGGTGCCCTCATAACACTGTGCCAGCCATAGATGTCCCCATAACAGTGTGCCAGCCATAGATGTCCCCATAACAATGTGCCAGCTATAGGTGCCCCCCATAACAGTGTGCCAGCCATAGATGTCCCCATAACAATGTGCCAGCTATAGGTGCCCCCCATAACAGTGTGCCAGCCATAGATGCCCCCATAACAGTGCGCCAGCTATAGGTGCCCTCATAACACTGTGCCAGCCATAGATGTCCCCATAACAATGTGCCAGCTATAGGTGCCCCCCATAACAGTGTGCCAGCCATAGATGCCCCCATAACAGTGTGCCAGCTATAGGGCCTTCAAAGTGTGCCGCCATTGGTCCCCCCCCACCTGTGTGCCCCCCCAAGGGGCCCCCCATAACAGTGTGCCAGCCATAGATGTCCCCAAAACAGTGTGCCAGCTATAGGTGCTCTCATAACTGTGCGACAGCTATAGATATCCCCATAACAGTGTGCCAGCTATAGGTGCCCTCATAACATTGTGCCAGCCATAGATGTCCACATAACAGTGCACCAGCTATAGGTGCCCTCATAACAGGGTGCCAGTCATAGATGTCCCCATAACAATGTGCCAGCTATAGGTGCCCTCATAACATTGTGCCAGCCATAGATGTCCCCATAACAGTGCGCCAGCTATAGGTGCCCTCAAAAGTGTGCCAAGCCATTGGTGCCCTCATAACTGTGTGCCAGCCATAGATGTCCCAATAACAATGTGCCAGCCATATATGCCCCCATAACAGTGTGCCAGCCATAGATGCCCCCCAGCCCCAATAACAGTGTGCCAGCCATAGATGCCCCCCAGCCCCAATAACAGTGTGCCAGCCATAGATGCCCCCCATAACAGTGTGCCAGCCATAGATGCCCCCCAGCCCCAATAACAGTGTGCCAGCCATAGATGCCCCCGAGCCCCAATAACAGTGTGCCAGCCATAGATGCCCCCCATAAGTGTGCCAGCCATAGATGTCCCCAAAACAGTGTGCCAGTCATAGATGTCCCCATAACAGTATGCCAGCTATAGGTGCCCTCAAAAGTGTGCCAAGCATTGGTGCCCTCATAACTGTGTGCCAGCCATAGATGTCCCAATAACAATGTGCCAGCCATATATGCCCCCATAAGTGTGCCAGCCATAGATGCCCCCCAGCCCCAATAACAGTGTGCCAGCCATAGATGCCCCCCATAACATTGTGCTAGCCATAGATGCCCCCATAACAGTGTCAGCCATAGGTGCCCCATAACAGTGTGCCAACCATAGATGTCCTCATAACACTGTGCCAGCCATAGATGTCCCCAAAACAATGTGCCAGCTATAGGTGCCCTCATAACATTGTGCCAGCCATAGATGTCCCCATAACAATGTGCCAGCTATAGGTGCCCTCATAACATTTTGCCAGCTATAGGTGCCCCATAACAGTGTGTCAGCCATAGATGCCCCCATAACATTGTGCCAGCCATAGATACCCCCATAACATTGTGCCAGCCATAGATGTCCCCATAACAGTATGCCAGCCATAGGTTCCTTCATAACATTGTGGCAGTCATTCATTCTCCATAACAGTGTGTTACACATAGCAGTGTGCCATGCATAGATACTTTCATGACACTATGCCAGAGAGGTTCTAGAAAGAATGCAATCCTAAAATAGCATTAGATGAGTATGTGAGCTATAGTTACCCCCATAAGAATGTTTCAGCCATAGTTGCCCTCATAACAGTGTGTTAGGTATAGATACCCCATAAAAGTGTGTCCACCATCAATTCTCTATAACAGTGTGCCAGCCATAGTTGCCCTCCTAACAGTGTGCCAGAAATAAATGCCCCATAACAGTGTGCCAGATATAGATACCCCATAACAGTGTGCCAGATATAGATACCCCATAACAGTGTGCCAGATATAGATACCCCATAACAGTGTGCCAGAAACAGATACCCCATAACAATGTGCCAGATATAGATGCCCCCTCATAATAGTGTGCCAGATATAGATACCCCATAACAGTGTTCCAGATATAGATACCCCATAACAGTACAGTGTGTCATCCATAGATGCTCCAGACAGTGACTGAGCCATGTTTGCCCCATAAAAACGAGTCTGACATGGACACTGCATAACAATAAGCCTGACATAGATGCCCCATAACAGCCTTTAGACACCTTCATAAGTTGTCAGCCAGATTAGCCCCCACAAGAATAGGCCGGCCGTAGATTCCCCATAACAATGTGTAAGCCCCTGCTGTCTTTATATTTCATATTGCTGTCATTGTGTCAGATAAATAAACCACACATTCCTTCATAACTGGGCACATCTGACACCGGAGCCCTCAGCACAATGTCTGCCTGCCATAGACAACTCTAACTCTCTAACCAAAGACCTAGCTGTCCATAGCAACCAATCACAGCGCAGCTTTCATTCCCCATAGTCCTGCTGAAAAAGGAAAGCTGCAATGTGATTGGTTGCTATGGGCAACTAAGACACTGTTAGTTTCTGTCATAAATCTCCCACATTAGGCCTCATTTGTCAAAACAGTAAGACAAACTGTGTTGCCCATAGCAACCAATCACATTGTAGCTTGAAAGTTGTGCTGTGAGTGGTTGCTATGAGCAACATAGTCTTATTGTTAGATAGTTTTAATAAATGAGGCCCAATGTGTCCGCTACATATGACCTCACAACCTGTGCCCCAAGATACAGTGTCTGTCACATGTGCCCCAAGGTGGCACAGATATTCTTGAATGTGTAAATGTCAGACATAGTAAATTTGACTATTTAGTGTAAATTTGGCTGCAAAACCAAATAAGGCAAGGTTCACATCTGTGGCGAGCTCGCCCTGGCAGACCCAGAGGGAGAGATGGACCGCTAGAACATCGGTTACACGCAGACACCAGCGGACCCCATTGACTATAATGACTCATACTGAAAACGACGGAGAGAAAAGTCTTCCACACAGGACTTTTCTCTCCAACAATTTTTGGTGGTTTCTGCAGTGGAGTCTACTCCAGCGCAGATGTGAGCTTAGCCTAAGGCTAGGTTCACATCTGCACACGGTCTCCGTCGTCCAGGTCCGCCAGACCACTAAATCAGCGGTTGCCCCTGGAAACTTGCGGACCCCATAGACTATAATAGGGTCTGCTGTTTTTATACTGAAACCGATGGAGAGAAAAGTTTCTCTCCGTTGATTTTCGGCGGTTTCTGCGGTGGAGTCTCCAACAGATGCAAAAGGATGGCCATTTCTTTACATAGAGATTAATGTAGTAAAAAAAGGATCCATTTCTGTCCGTTTTTTTGATGGGCATAAAAATATGGTATATTATGTTTTTGTGTCCATAAAAAACAGACAGAACTTGTCCATTTTTTCCCCATTGAACTCTATGTAAAGGGATGTCCATCTCTTTACATACGCTTTTTGCATCTATTAAACAGATCTGCTAAACGGATATAAAGACGTAATGTGAATGCAGTCTTAATCTGATATTTTACAGCCAAAATTGGAATATATGGAAAGTCTGTGTTTATTGTATACAATGCGAACACAGCCATATATATCAAATTTCTTCAGTGTGTCTATCATTCAGATGGTATTACATTGCCAGAATTGGCCAAAATGGGTTTTTACTCTGAATAGCATCACCCACTATGGTGCTCATTTAGAAAGGTTGGTGTAAAACAAGTGCAGGTATTGCCCAAAGTCACCAATCGGATCAGAATTTACTAACAATTTAATTACTAAGGCTTAGTGAAATTAGAAATAAATGTATTTCTATACCGAAAGGATTTTAGTCAACTAAGCTATAGGCTTTAGTGGCAACACACGTCACCTGTCCAAAGATCGCAGTGTTGTGCTGTCATCATTGCACATGATGAAAGTCTATGGAGTCATATTGAGGCTCGCAAATTGCCACCACCAGAAGACGGCAGCCATCAGTCATCCAGATCTGATGAATTTATTGCGACCAACATACTACAGTGAGTCGCAATGTGACTGCATTCACTTCAATTACTTTCAATGAAGACAATGTGACACTGCGATCTTTGGCTGCTTGACATCAATCACCATGTTGCCCTTGCCATAAGGAGCTGGATCATTTAGGGTCTTGCACACAATCAGAATTGTATACATGTGAAAAATCTGCCTCAACTGGCGCAGATCTTGGTCTGGATTTTCATGAATGGACATGGAAAATCTGCCCCAATTGATGCAGGTTTTGGTGTGGATTTTCATGCATGGACAAGCAGATACTGGTGTGGATTTTTTTAAAATTCACCCCAGAAAAAAAAGAAAAAAATTGACATGTTGTGGGTTTCAAAATCTGTGCCATAGGTCAATTTCCATGTGAAAAAAATCTGCATATGCATGAGAAATAAAATTTCTCACGGACTTTAATTCTAATGAATTACAGTGTGGATTTTACACATTGATTCTGCACTGAAAATCTGCACATAATACTGATCATGTGAATGTATCCTGATTCTACCTTGACTAATTTAGTTGGTTGTCATGGACAAGGCAAATCCGTCGCATTTTTTGGCAGGAATAGGGCCGCATACAGGGCTATTCTTTCAGAAAAAAGTGGGGTCCATCAGACACCATTAGATGCGGCACAGCATTGTGTTGTGCATTGTGAATGTTCACATCTTATTTACAGCCTACACCCAAGATCTATGTCGGAAGGATCTCCTGATGTATACCTCCAATGGAGGACTCTGTCTTATTCCACTGTATACCCATATAAGCTCCAATTCTAAAGAAAACGTATACCACATGCAACTATCTCTATGTACATCTTGACTGTAAATATTTTCAGAAGGATAAATAAAGGACACCACCCCCCTCCTTCATTTCTTCATGCTCATTTATATAATCTCTGTGCAGAATAAAATGACCAGCCGCCTACGTTATTAGCAGGTGGAAAATGTTATTACCTTTCCCATTTGCCCTGGAAATCAATGCACATACATAAAAGAGAGAGTACAACGCCACCGGTGCTATTAAGAGGAACTGTACGGCAGAAACCTGTCTTGTAAATTACCTTAGCGGTTTGCCAATTATACACAGATGCATAGTGGGTCAAACTGAGCACTTATTACTATGGGATGTAAGTTTTAAGAAATTGGTTATACAATTGTATTGTATTGTATTGTATTGTAGTATTGGATATTAGTATATCATTCCATAATTTAAAAATTGTACAAAAACATCAGGACCAGAAGTGTAATGTTAAGCTCTTGGGCTCCAGTACATAATCTGCAACAGGACTACCCCATCATATACCATGTATAATCCAAGATGGCAGAAGGGCTTTTGGGCCTCAGACATCGGGGCTCCAAAGTCATCTCCTAATAGAATTGTCTTCTATTGGACCCCAGACATCAGGGCTCCAAAGTCATCTCCTAATAGAATTGTCTTCTATTGGACCCCAGACATCAGGGCTCCAAAGTCATCTCCTAATAGAATTGTCTTCTATTGCACCCCAGACATTGGGGCTCCAAAGCCATCTCCTAATAGAATTGTCTTCTATTGGACCTTTGGGGTCCATTATTGCTTCACAGCCTGGACCCACCAGCAGATCTTCTAGTACACAAGAAGAGTCCAGATCTGCCTATGTTAGGCATCTACATTATGTCTCAGTTTTATCTTACACTAATTGGTTAATTATTGGCGATTGTAAAAATACAAGTCATGAAGGACATGTCAACTGTATCCACCATATAATGCTGTATTTAACTACTTATTCTTTTATCCCTTAGGTTCTTTATATGAAAAGATGGCTGATCCTGGGATATGACCTTTGCCCCCACCATATTCATTCTAGCTCCTTGCATAAGTAGCCCCTTTAGCTGTCCATACTGGAGGCAAAATGGGCAGCGTGGGTAGCCTCCTCTCTGGACATGGCTTCAACAGCAAGCAAGGAAGGGGTTCTCAGCATCGTGGCCGAAAACCACCCCATCTCAAGAAACTAAGTCGTTGTTCAGATGGGATCCTCCGATTTGGTTTTTCCCAGGAATCAGGACATGCCAAGGGAGGGGGGTCTAAGATGGGTCGAAGTGAAGACTTCTTCTACATTAAAGTAAGCCAGAAATCGCACGTGGGTCCAAGGCAAGATTATCATGAAAGAGTGACCAACAGTGAACCAGAACCTCAGCCAGTCCAGGAGTATCCTGTTCCAACAAGCAAACCTTGTAACCAACCCAGCATGATCCACTTTCCCAATCGGCTAGAACTGGTAAGACTATCTTTATGGATGAATAGTCTATGTAGCATCTTGAAATTGGGGATTTTTGCAAGTTTTACTTATGGGCTATGGATATAATTGGAAATACCGGTTACAAATTTTCATTTTTGTGACTATATAAGGTGTCTCATAATTGCCATTTTCTTTTAGGAAATGAATGCCCTGCGTCCGTCACCTCTTAAGCCTGGGATGCGAAGAAACTCAGCAGTCACATGCTACCCTGCTGCGGAGAGTGGGCCACAACTTTCTCTATATTATCGACCAGATCGTGTGCGAGAAGCAGAAAGTCGGGGTGGTCACTGCATAGGTGGTATGTCAGAATCTGGTAGAAACTCCATGTCCAGCCTTCCAACACATCCCAGCAAGCTGGGAACAGTATGCCAACTGGATGCATTACTAATGCCAACTGGTCGTTTTGGAGGAAGTGCCCACAATATCACCCAGAGTTCCCGAAGCAACATGTTGAGCCTTCGAGCAATGTCTTTGTCTGATGGTGGGAACGCTAATAAAATTCTTAGTGTACCCCCCAAGCCAGGTTTAAGGTCTCCTCCATCTTGTGAAGACTTGGCAAGATCAGAACCTGGTGAGAACACAGATGAAGGTCACAGAGGTCCTTCAAGGTCTAGGCAAAGTTCACAAAGGGGCCAGAGAGGCCAACATATGTTACAGATTCAAGTGGCACAGGAACGAGAGTCTAAGGAAAGCAAGGTCCGAGCATACGAAAAGGAGAAGAAACTTTCCATTAGTCCATCCATGGATGAAACACAATGGGAGGTGAGACTATAAAGATTTTTAGGAAACAGAGGGAATTAATGGGAAGAGTAAAGACTGAGAAGTAGAACGTGGGTCTTCTGCTACTTTCCATTTAGCCATCTACACTGCCAGATGGAAGCCTAAAATGTTTTAATATAGTATAGAAGATACCTATGTGCCTACCCAATCTTAGGTTGCTTGGTGCCTTGTTTGGCATCTTTTATGCATGTCACCCCATATGTGTATCATATAGTGCCCAAATAACACTGCCCAATCTATAAGCTAGAAAATGTAACTGCATGCCTTTCCATAGGCATGGGCACCAAGTGTGGGATCGGGGGTGTCAATTCTGGGTCACTACGTCATCAGAACCAGATGATTAATGTCCTTTTGGCATAGTTTCAGGTGGTATATGTTGATATAGCTTTTTTTCTTACTATTCCTTTGAATGCAGGAATCAATAGGTGACAAATGCAACTGTTTGGAGATTTTCCGTCACATACACCAAATATGCATCACCTGTATTTTTCAGATGTGATCGAACAACTTTAATTTGAGCTTCTACAAAGCACCATGTAATGCTAATTTTCCCCTGTGGTGGTGCTGTAGGGAAATTGAGCACTTCCTGTCAGATTACAGCTAATCGCTGATGGTGCCAGCAGCCAGATACCCTGTGATCAGCTTATTTCTAACTTAAAAGCATCATACAAAGCTCATATGGATTGCGATTAATATTATTATAATAATATAATTAATAATAATATTGTTGAAAATATTCCCTTTAAATTTAAGGATAAAGAGAGTATAAGGCTGTATTCATACAACTGAACCGATTCCCAGCCATATTTTTCATGGACCTATGTGGTATCTGCTTTTTCACCTCAATGGGAGCATTCACCTCGAATCATGAAATACTTTTTCAGGGATCACAGACAGCACAAGGCCGAGCAACTCGGTGATGTGAATATAGCCTAATGATGACAAGTAAAGTTTCTTTACCCTAATTGTCCCACTACTTTTTCCAGGTATGCCAGAAATCATCAGAAATTGCATCACTCCGTCAGCAGCTACGGGAAACTCAAGAAGAGTCTTCCCTTCGAGCCAGTGAAATTCTCAGTTTGAAAGCCCAACTGCGGGAGACTAAAGGCCGAGCAGAGGCCCAGGAGCAGCGGGCAAGGGATGCAGAGGAAAGACTACGTGTCGCAGAAGCAGAAAGGGAGGAAAGAGAAGAGACAGCATCATCAGAGGCCGAGCTGGATACACTCCGCACAGAGCTTGAGGCAGAGCGACAGAACAATGAGCAGATGACAGACGTCTTCCAGAGAGAGAGGAAGACATGGCGAGATGAGAAGGAGAAGGTCATCCGTTATCAGCGCCAGCTGCAGCAAAACTATCTACATATGTGCCAACGATGTCAGGCCCTAGAGCAAAGGCTTCGGGCTTTGAGCGGAGAGGACCTGGATGATGGGCCCATCATGACCCTTCCCGATATGGAGCTCTCCTTCCAGGACATATTAGCCACAGAGATATGATTGCAGGAGTGATGTGAGAGAACAGATAAGAGTCAATGCGAGAGTGATTGAGTGTTAGGTGTATGGATTAGGGGAACTAGTTATGAGGTAGCAGATGTCAATCTATATACTGTAGCGTATGCAGGGGTGTAGCTAGATTACGAGGTAGTAGATGGTAGTCAACAAGCCCCACTGCATTGACCAATGTATTTAGATACAGGGCTAGAACAGCAAACCAAATGGTGCCCATACACATTAGGTTTAAGTTGACTGAAACAGATTATTTCAACCAAAATTATAGTTTGATGGATGAAATTTGACAATGAATGATAATTTTAGATGACCCGTGAAAGACTATCATCATCTGGAAAGATGTCTGATGTGTTTCAAATTTTCCATGAAAAATGTTCCCAGAAATATGGTTGGTCCTTTGACTGGTGTCATTGAACATATATGGCCAGTCTGAATGACTATAATGGCCAATATGGACTAAAATATGCACAGTTGTGTCATTGGAACAATCATTCACTAGACAATCGTCCTTCATTGGTTGGTCAACCATCAACCTACTTCAATCTACTGTGTAAGGCCACCTCAGATCTTTGCTCAGATCAAGGAAAGCCTAGTTTTGCCTCTGAGCGTTTGTATAAATGAGAAGTGAGGATGTTAGGTGTAAGAACATGGTTTATGAGAGAACAAACATGAGTCTGAAGATCGTGTATGACCACATTTTGGTAATGTGAGTTTGAGTATGAGTGAAAAGATGAGTGTGTTTTGTGTACTTTGGTTGTATGTAGCCATGTGTGCTCACGAAGTATATTTTGTGTGTATAAAGAGCCCTTCCTATAACAACCTAATGGTTCTCTTTGTTCCTTGATCATTTTGTGCAAATCACCACAATAACACAGATGGTCGATGTGTTGTGGAGTTTGTGCCGCACGCAGTCTATGTGTGTTCTGTGCACTGGTGGTATTCGAAAGGACAGACAATATATGACCACTGGAGAAGGTACTGAAATGCTGTAAACCTATGTAGGCGGCCAGCAATGGGACAACCACTAGAATAGTCCGCTGCGCGAAGAAGAATCGAACATTGACCATTGACCTCCGAAGGAAAGTGGTGCTAATGGAAAAACACTGTGCCGGTCTTTGGCAGAGGGTCCTAGAAGAAAGTGGGACAAAAACAGCAGTACTATGCTGAAGATTGTGGTTAGGACTGCAGAACTAGTAGGGTTAGTGGAACTTTGCTGCTCCAATAATACTTTCATAGGCAAGTCAAGCCGAACAATGCACTGCTGGTCATTTGCAGGCCAGACAATCAGATGACGTCTGTACATGCCATAGAGTGATGCACTTTGAGGGACTTAAATGACCATTGTGATGCTAAGCCTTTGTGAATGTATGGGTGATGGGGATATTACACCAACCTCCTTTTGCTAATATATGGGGTGGGAATATAGGGTCAGGATACTTGGGTTGGGGAAGCCATATTTCTTTGTGTCTGGTGCAGCCTGGACGCTGCTCACTGGGTGACAAAATATCAAATTTGATGTTTACATTATTTCAATAAAGAAATCTACGAGATGCCGTGCTGCTGTATTATGATGACATGTAGTGTTATGTATCTCCTTTCATCGATGGTTGCTTTTGTTTTTTTTTCTTTTTCTATTAAGTATTGTATTGCCAGCTATTCTTTCAAAGTTTATTGTAGAGATGGGCCTCAAAAAGCTCTATTAAAACATTATATTTTTTATTTAAAAACTGCATGTCCCACTATATTTTATAGTCACGTTCTAACTTAATGTTCGATTGAGATGAAAGGAAACCCAAATTTGTTAGGTTTGACAGTCCATTTCAAGGGGTAGGACTTTGAAAACATGGCTGCTTTCTTCATCTCAGGAAGTGACATCACGTCTGTTGGTCACATGTGATCAACGGACATGATGTCACTTCCTGAGAAGAAGAAAGCAGCCATGTTTTCAAAATCCTGCACAACCCCTTTAATTTTGTAAAATACAAGGTTTGTAGAATTGGAGAATCTTAACATCTATCCAATGGATTGATCATCGACCAGCACATGCTCTCATTTGTAAGGGAACCTGCCATATTGAAATGTAGTCCAACCTGCAGGAAGCATTATATAGAGCAGGAGGAGAAGAACAGAGTGATATATGGTTTTGTTGGAAAAAGATTCAGTATAACCTGCAGGTTATTCATTTAAACCTCTGTTCATACTGGACTAAGAAGTCCAGTCTCTGCTTCCTGAGTGCTGTTTCCGCTTCACAAGCTATTTGATGTTCATTGGTCACATGGCCTGTTCGCAACTCTGTCCCATTCCAGTGAATGGTGCTGAGCTGCAAAATCAAGCACTGCTGATGTACAATGCCCTTTCAAACAGCTCAGGTGTCGGATCCCTGCCGAACTTCAATTGTTTACCTGTCCTAAGGATAGATCATCAATTGATAAGCCCAGAAAACTCCTTTAGGCCAGGGCCCCACGTAGCGTAAACACCGCGATTTGGCCGTGGCAGAAACTCTGCGGCAAAAGCTACAGCGGTTTACGGTACCTGCAAAGTGGATGGGATTCTGGCTAATCCCATCCACACATTGCGGAAAAATATCCGTAGCAGAAATGCTGCGATTTAAAAAACGAGAGCGTTTTTGTAAATCGCAGCACGTCAATTATACCTACGGAAATGCTGGCGTCTTCCGTATAGGTATAATAGAAGCAGAGAGTCCGCAAAGGAAAACTCTGCAGGCTTTCTGTGAAAAGTGCTGCAGGAAAAACCAAAATGCGTTTCCGCCGCAGTGTTTCACGCAGCGCTTTTTGGCTGCGGCTAGCTGCGTGGGGCCTTAGCCTTAAAGGTTTTTGAAGCTACACTGAGGCACAGGTTTGAAAGAGACTTGTTGTCATTCTTAGAGGGGTTGTCTCATAAAGACAACTCCTGATCATATGTCTTATTATGGTATATGACATTGAGGAGTCAGAGCAGGCCCATTCATTCATTAATATTTTTGTAGGCTAAACTGGGGCAGAGGAGAGACCCTATTTCAACCTTAAACAGGTTGTTTCATAAAGATTACCTCTGACCACGTGACCTACAAGGACATAAGATGCCATCAAGAGTGCCGATGTGACCTCTCCATACATTCCATGGGCATATAATGCTACATTCACCTGGCAGTGGTAGAGATGTATAGTCAGAATTAGTTTCCATAGAAGATAACAGCTGATCATCAAGGAGTCATAGAAGCTAGACTTTAAAATGGGGTACTCTTTCTAGGACTTCCCCTTTAAATGGAAAGTGTTGCCAGGAAACTACCTACAGTTTAAAGAGGACTTTTCATGTCCTCAGAGATGTGCGGTATTATGTACTGCTAGAAAGCTGCCAGTGCACTGAATTCAGTACGCTGCTGGGTGTCGGAGATTTCAGCACCGATATCTCTCCACTGTCATAAAGGCTGGCCTTACAACCTGGCGTCATCACTGGGCTATGAGGAACACCCCCTGACAGTACTCTTCCATAGCCTCGTACTGTCGGAGAGGCTATCCTCACAGCCCAGCAATGACACTAGGCTGTAAGGCCCGTCTTTGTGACACTGGAAAGATATTGGCGCTGAGACTAACGGCACCGATATCTCTGGCACCCGGGCGCATACCGGCAAAGCTGAATTCAGCGCACTGTTGGCTTTCTAGCGGTATATAATACCACACATCAGGGTGGGTTCAGCACTCCGTCCGCTTCGTATCCGACCTATATGTCGGAAAACTGGATAGGGAAAGGTTTGCGATGCTTTGCTTAAAAACCCATTCACTTCTATGGGTTTTTAAAGCAATGCGGGGGGTGTGCGCTTACATCCTCTGCGCCGCGAAGCTGTTTTTTTTCGTCGGAAACAAAGTCGGACATGCAGGACTTTGTGCCCGACAAAAAAAACTGTCTTCTCGGTGCAGAGGGCGTAAGCGTACACCCGCACATTGCTTTAAAAACCCATAGAAGTGAATGGGTTTTTAAGCAACGCATCGCAAACCTTTCCCTATCCAGTCCCTCTCCAGTTTTCCGACATTTAGGTTGGATCGCGGCAGATGGAGTGTCGGCGCAAGTGTGAACCCACCCTAAGTGAGGTGACAGCTGCAAAGAAATCTCCTAAAGAAAACAGGAAGTCTCAGTACATTATATGGCCTAGTGGTGAGAATCAGAACTGCAGGATTTTTAGAATTTTTTTTTAAATATAGATAACATGGAACTTTTTTTTTTTTTTTTTAAACCTCACCAAAAATTCATTAAAAATATGTTTAACATAAAAATTGATTGAAAAGAATAGGTCATTTTCTGGCAACACATTCCCTTTAAGACTTGCAAGAAGGTCTGGGTGATCAGGTTTTAGTTCCAAGAATACTGTAATCTCCAGTTGATAGTAAGACTCAACCATCTCCATCCATAGAAGTGAAACAGAAGACAGCCAGCAAACGTCTATCAGTTCAAGTATTATCATGGAACACAACCAAGAATATAACCAAGGTGACATCAGAAGTGACAAAGGATGAGCCAGAGACAAGGTCAAGAACTGAAGACTGAAGACCAGACAAGGAAGACCATAACTAAAGTGGTTCAGATAAAGACTCATCAAAGCCATGACTGGCTATGGACTACCGTGGTTAGCACTGGATTGAGGTGAAGTAAATATTATAACATCTGGGTAGAGAGACCTCATACAGAGAGATTTACGTCAATTATTAATATTCACTAATGGATGACATTTAACAGGTTCAAGACATTCACGCCAGCGCACATCTGTAGAGTGTTAGATAATAACATACTTTATCATCTTCATAAATATTTCAGCATTGTTCCAAATTATGTGGGTTGCCCTTGGAAACAGACTACACTTTATTCTCAGTCTGCTGTCAGACATGTCACAGCTAAAGGACAACTTCTGAGTTGCAAGTAGCTATAATGGGGAAGCCATAGGCTGCAATAGGGATCCTACTGTATATATTCAGCTTTTCAGGTATATTGAGGCAGGTCTGGATTATAGGGAACCTACACGACTCAAATCCCCTATTATTGGGAGCAATATATGTATGGCAATACTTTGAGAAGCACTATGTGAATCGCACCCAACTGAGACAGCAAGATGAGGACTTTTGGTAGGCAAGGCAGAGATCTGTTTCTGAGGCTCTGTTAGGAACATTTGCTGCAGATTCTGTCTCCTTTGGCAGAAAAAATATCACAGCATGCAGCACTGTTTTTTTCAGGTAATAGAACGGACAACACAGAATATGGAAGTCAATGGGGTCCATCAGACTGTGTTTGTGTCCTTGTATGAGGGAACCATCATTATAGTATTGTGGCCTCTGTTTTATACGGAAGCCATGATGAAGATTTGTATTGTATATGCTGCTAACCTCTCAGGACAATGGTGGTCCCCTGATGACCATTATACTCTGTGGTCCTCTCTCTAGAAATCTAAGCCTAGGTTCACACCTGCGCCTGCTCTATATTCGGGGTTTCTGTCTCCGAATCTGCTTAAAAAATGTGGAGAGAAAAGTCCTGCAAGCAGAATTTTTCGCTCCACATTTTTTGGGCAGAAACCAGGCAGACCCCATTATAGACTATGGGGTTTGTGGGTTTCCGCAGGTAATTGCTTTTTAAGTAGAGTGGGTTTCCATTCTTTGCGTCTCCAAGCGGACCTAGTGTAAGAGGATACAAATAGGTATTGTGTGCACCAGGAGAGATCAAGTCATGTTAACTTAGAGGTGGATTCCATCTTAATCCACCATAAAAGTCCAATATACAAGAAGATTCCAAGACACTGCTAAATATATTTTTCAATCCTTTATTGTGCAGCACAAAAGCTGTGATGTGCCTTTGTAGAGCATTTGGAGGTCCCTTGGACCCTTCCTGCACATTGAAGTCTAATAAACTCACTGGCTTGGCTAGCTCTAAAACCCATATGCCATATGAAAGCAAGGTCACCACTTCTATATATGATTGTGGTGCTTGGGTCTCGGAGGTGGGACAGGGGCCTCAACCAACATTTTTCAATCAGATTTGTATGGAAAGTTGATGTTTCATTGATATCCATGCTATAGAAGTATTCTTCCCTAGAAGCACTGATTTTAGGGAAGTCCGGACTCCCACAACGACTGTACGGACACAGCTCCCATGTCTTTATGATCACCATGACATACGTGACGTCTGTGTCCTAGTCCATTAACATTTTGTGCCATTAGAAAAGTAAAAAACATGACAGAAGAAAGCTTCCATCATGTTTTTTATGTTGGGGTGAGTGCAGACGGACAACTAACAGAGGAGACTTCTGTCATTTAATATCCATTGCTCTTATCTTGTGACGGATGAGGGCAAAGGACATTAAATAACAGTAGTGTAAACCCACCCTAAGTCAAACTGAAATAAAGGGTTAACAATGATTGGCGCTTCATAAACTGTATCACCATCTTCTGCTGCCCTGCCTAAGTCTAAAGGTCAATTCACACAGCCGACTGTGCTAATACATAGCTGAAAAAAAAAAGTGTGCTGACGTACACCACCCACATAGAAACCCAGGGCCGGCGTTAGGGGGGGGGGGGAGGCAAACTGGGCAAATGCCCAGGGCCCCGGTCTCCAAAGGGGCCCCGGGATCCAAAGCACCAGACATTTGGTCTGGTGACCCGGATCTGGGCAGCCTCAACAAAAAGTGTATCCGCGTGCTATGCTATGTTATACTGTAGAAATCTATGATAGAGCAGGGAGCTATAAAGTCCCTGCTCTGACATGGATGATTATGTAGAAGGCGGGGCACAATGACGTCATTGCATCGTGCCCGACGTCATCGCGCCCCCAGTGCCAGACCTGCTCTGGAGGCCACAAGCAGGGAGAGACTTCGGCATCAGGACTAAGCAGGGGAGCGACTTAAAGGACACTGATCTCCACTGGGTGAATGGGGACTATGGATACGTTTGATATTCAGATGTAGCAAAGGTTAACATGACTAATAACACATTAACAACACTGTGTCAGAGTGTTAACTCAACTCTTCCAATGGATTTTGTTGACTTCTGAGAAAGGATATCATGAATCATAAAGTCAAGTTAAATGCTGCTACATGCCTGTAGTTACTGGAACATATGGCAAATGAGCTCAGCAAATGTAATGTGAATTCAGCCTAAGCCTTCCTTCACATTTTGATCCCACAGATTGCATAACCTTACCAGCAACAGTGTGTGCCAACCTTGTGAAGACTTACAGAAAACATTAGACCTCTGTCATTGCCAACAAAGGAAATATAACAAAGTATTGAGATGAACTTTTGTTATTGACCAAATACTTATTTTCCACCATAATTTGCAAATAAATTCGTAAAAAAAAATCAGACAATGTGATTTTCTGGATTTGTTTTCTCATTTTGTCTCTCATAGTTGAGGTCTACCTATGATGACAATTACAGGCCGGCCTCATCTTTTTAAGTGGGGGAACTTGCACAAGTGGTGGCTGACTAAATACTTTTTTCCCCACTGTATAGGAGTGATGTCACTGGTCCTTCTCCAGTGACCACTAAGGCCAGTGATTGGTTACAGTGGTCACATGAGCCTCTCCACTTTGATGAGTTTGGGCACGAGAGGGAAACAGGACTGAGACAACCCCATTAATCCTCTTAATGATGAAAGATATATTATCCTGAGTTTCTAAAGTGCATGGATGAATATACAGCTGCATTGATGCATATACTTGTATTGAAGCGTGGATAAGATTCATGGCGGAGTGCAATGCTGGCTGGGTGCTCTGCTTCTTGCAGCCCACACACAGCAGATGAAGATGCTAATGAGCTATAATTGTTCTTCTGAGAGAACGGATTACATAAAGAAAAGAGGGGGTTACAGATCACAGTCTGATACAACACCCTGGTAGGCAAACACACCTAACCCGCTGCACTCTAATGCCGAGCTATCCTCAGCAGTGATCCCCGGGGATCTCAACCCACTGCCAAATCAGATTAGGAATAACTCTGACCCATTTGTCATCTCGACGTACATTGTTATTCCTGGTACTCTGGATAAAATACCGCAATGGCCCCTGGCATGAATCACAAAGTACTGAGTCCATTCTATAACCTCTCCAGCCCTTACCCTATTCTATACCTTCTGCTCAACTGCTCTCTACATTTCGATGACTGCCAAGGGAACATACACTATAAGACGTAAAGTAAGTGAACCCCTGTTCATCACACCTATATGAGTTTATTGAACATCCCACCTAATATGGGATTAGGCCCATCATGTGGCCTAATGACTGTAGAAGGCCTCTGAAGATTCTCTATGGTAACCTTGGCCACTTATCCATAGTGCAGGTGAAGATAAACTTTGTAATATACTTTTTTAATGAAAAGTGCCTGTTTCTTTACTTATTCACCCCCTTCTGACACCAATCAAACCTGTACAATAGAAGTCTATGGTGAGGGGAAGGGGGAGGAAGAGGAGAGGTCCTGAAAGCAGAGAGATGCCTGCATTGGAGAGAGACAGCTGGGTTATCAGTAATTACTATCCAGCCTCCTCCTGACGGAAATAACTCATTTAATGCTGTAGACGGCCTCATATCTCTGTCTCTCTCCTCCTCCACCATTCCCCTGTGACAGCCATATTGCCCCATGACAGACACAATGCCCCAATAACAACCTCAATATCCCTTCAAAGCCACAAGCCGCCCTATACCATCCACATTTGGAAGCAGAGATCGCCTCTCAGGGCACCTAGGGCACATGCCCCTGGTCAACAGGACTAACAATGCCAATGGCCTGACCTTAAGCTGGGTAAGTTCTGAACAAGTACAGTTCCTCTCCATCATAATGGATGGGAGTAATGAACGTCCCATTCTTGAGACTGGTTAAAAACACAACGTGAACAAACAGAGGAGGCCATGTGCAACCCATTGAGGAGATCAGAGACTGAAAGGGCACAAACACTTTGATTTATAAGCATGTCCATATTTGCAGCTTGACTGAGGCCCCATGCGCACAACAACAGAATAGATGATACCGAGCCGAAAAAAACGATAGGGATATGACCTGATCTATATCTGAGTATAATAATTTACCTCAAAACATGTCACGGCGGCGATTTTAGTTTGTCTGAGACAAATTTCCAATTGTTCGGTTTCGTTAAAAAAACATAACAGTTTGGAATATTTGGGTCAAACCCAGCTTGGAACGAATCAGTGCGCCGATCTCTAATGACTGGTAATGTTTCATGAGGGTCCAATATCCCTACAATCCCATGAACCCTCATAATCCCCGGCCTACACAGTCACTACTGTTGCTTACTAAGGACATACCATTGGCCGTTTTTCACATCTGAACAAGCAGAGCTGCAGTGTAAAGCATAGAGAGCAGCCTGATGATATAGAAGGTGGAATCAATGTTACTTTAGCTTCCGATTAGACAGCGCCATTTCTATTTGGCTGTGTGCTGCATGCTGATGGATGTGTGCTAGGAGTCCTCTCCATTATATAGTGCAAGATTAGGAGTCCCCTTCATCAGTGTCGGACTGACGTTCCTTGATTCTGGTGGTTCATCCTCCATCAACCCCTAGGAAATAGCACCTGTTAAATTTAGGTGTCTTCTGCTGGAACATTATTGTGTTAGAGCCTGGGCCCAGTGGAGGATCCTCTGGTACTCTGGTGGGCCAGTCCAATACTGATCTTTATGTAGCTCCTGGCTCTATAGGGGTACACAGCAGGGGATTGCAATGACAGATTCAGAAGCAGCTTCTTTTTGAGGCTTAGTTCCCATCTGCACTGAAGTCTCCATTGCAATTTCTGCCTGAAATCAGTGGACGATAAAGTCCTCCACGAACCACATTATAGTCCGCCGGGCTTCATGTGTAACCGCTATTACAACGGTCTGCCTGTCCATTGTTCTGGTCCACCGACGGACCTAGCGTAAGTGATTTACTATAGTTTAGAGGTTTTGGAGGCAACAGTGTCTCTTTAAGTTGTACGTTAATGGAGCAGAGCTAAAAAAGCAGCCACGGAGCTGAAACATAAGAAAATAGACAGCGGCTAAGAATTACTAAAGGCGGTGGGATTAGATTCAAAGGCAGGAAAAGCATAAAAGGAAAGGTTTCTACTTCTCCTTTTGGATTAATTCCCAGTTTTAGCTAAGAAAAACAAATTGCACTGTGTGAACACAGACTTAATTGATAGCCCTTTATGTTAATAGCTTACCGACTATACCTTTTAGCACATGAGATAATAGCAGTAATAATAACATACAGCCTATTTTGGCCCAGAATGACCTCCTTAGAGCTGGATAGGATTTTCATAAAGTGTTATGCTTCATGCACAAAGCAAAGCAGCACAGATTTAAAGGGGTTTTCAAGGACCCCATCAGGTTTATGAGGGTCTGATTTCTGGCACCCCCACCGATCAGCTATTCATAGAGGACACGGCAATGCCTCCATATGCTAATGTATAAAATCACAGGGGCACAGAGAAATAGTAAAGACTAGGATGGTTTGATAGAACATGGAGTCCTGGGCTTCAGGTAAAGTAGTCCACCTTGCTTACCATTTTTAGATATTTTTGTTCTAGTAATTTTAAGATCTATTCATCTTAAGGCTAAGGCTCCATGTTGCAGTAAAGCTGCTTTTTCCTCTTTCTTTTTAGGGGTTTTGTTTTTATGGCATTCACTTTACATCCACAATAACATTCCCCCTGTATTCTACGGGTTGGTACTATTCCAGGGATACCAAATTTGTATTGGTTTTTTTGAACATTTTATCTCCATAAAGAAAATATGCAAAAAAAAAAATTTCTTGGAGGCTCCAAATTCTGACTCCAGTAACTTTTTTATATTTCCATGTATGGGGATGCCTAAGGCGTCTTTTTTTTGCGGGGCCAGATGTACTTTGTATTTATTCCAATTTGGGGAATGTCTATTGCTTTGATCGCTTTTTATCCAAATTTTTATAGGAGGTGAAACAGCAAAAAAATGCACTTTTTCTTTTTTGATTTTTTTATCCCGCTTTTATAAGTTTGTAGCCTGGATGTTTTGGACACAGGGATAACTAATATTTCACTTAATTTTTTTACTTTTATATGTGTTCTAAGGAAAATCACACCATTTCTATTACAGGCTGCATAGAGCAGTTTGTAATACAAATGTATGGCAGACAAGCCTGGGAGCCTTCAATAGGCTCCTGCTTGTGATGGCAATGGATCTCATGTACCGCTGGAAAAATGGCGTCTCGGCTAGCTTTGGCCAAGGCACTGGAGGGATAATGCCCACGATCAGTGTGAGAACTGAGTGTCGGCATTGCTGCTGGGTCTTCGCCCTATAATACAGCGGAGACCCAGGGGCTATGGCAGCTGCTCAGCTCCTGAGCAGCCGTCATATTTACATACCAAATATTCGGAATACTATTTATAAATAATTTGTTATGATTTTTTTTTTTCCATATCACTATATATTAAAAATAAGTACTAAATCTAGCAATTTTCTCACTTCACTAAGTCTAATAATAGACAGACACTTGCCAATTCTTTAGGGGTTTTCTTTGCCGCAATCACCTCATTTTATATCACAGACAGTACATTACAATAGAAGATAATATCTGTATAGATAACACCACTAACCCATCATTGTATCCACTACTGACAACAGATGATGTCACAGCTTATCTACTCCCTCTCCTTGCACAGAGCATGTCTAGAAAACTCTCCCATAGAGTCTATTGTTGCCTATGGACATGACTATGCTGTAAAATATATCACTAAATGCAGTTAACAGAGCACAGAAGAAACTTCGGCAAGATGGCCGCCCCCATAAAAATAGAAATAAAAAAAATATACAATTAGAAATATAAAAAATATATTTGATATATAAGTGATATATCTTGTTTTAATGAATAAATAAAACGGTGACACATTCCCTTCAATCTGTCTACATTTCCCATGACATATTTTCAGTTCCACCATATACAGTGCCTTGCGAAAGTATTCGGCCCTCTTGAACTTTTCAACCTTTCGCCACATTTCAGGCTTCAAACATAAGGATATAAAATTTTAATTTTTTGGTGAAGAATCAACAACAAGTGGGACACAATTGTGAAGTGGAACGAAATTTATTGGTTATTTTAAACTTTTGTAAAAAATAAAAAACTGAAAAGTGGGGCGTGCAATATTATTCGGCCCCTTTACTTTCAGTGCAGCAAACTCACTCCAGAAGTTCAGTGAGGATCTCTGAATGATCCAATGTTGTCCTAAATGACTGATGATGATAAATATAATCCACCTGTGTGTAATCAAGTCTCCGTATAAATGCACCTGCTCTGTGATAGTCTCAGGGTTCTGTTTAAAGCGCAGAGAGCATCATGAAGACCAAGGAACACACCAGGCAGGTTCGTGATACTGTTGTGGAGAAGTTTAAAGCCGGATTTGGATACAAAAATATTTCCCAAACTTTAAACATCCCAAGGAGCACTGTGCAAGCGATCATATTGAAATGGAAGGAGTATCAGACCACTGCAAATCTACCAAGACCCGGCCGTCCCTCTAAACTTTCATCTCAAACAAGGAGAAGACTGATCAGAGATGCAGCCAAGAGGCCCATGATCACTCTGGATGAACTGCAGAGATCTACAGCTGAGGTGGGAGAGTCTGTCCATAAGACAACAATCAGTCGTACACTGCACAAATCTGGCCTTTATGGAAGAGTGGCAAGAAGAAAGCCATTTCTCAAAGATATCCATAAAAAGTCTTGTTTAAAGTTTGCCACAAGCCACCTGGGAGACACACCAAACATGTGGAAGAAGGTGCTCTGGTCAGATGAAACCAAAATCCAACTTTTTGGCCACAATGCAAAACGATATGTTTGGCGTAAAAGCAACACAGCTCATCACCCTGAACACACCATCCCCACTGTCACACATGGTGGTGGCAGCATCATGGTTTGGGCCTGCTTTTCTTCAGCAGGGACAGGGAAGATGGTTAAAATTGATGGGAAGATGGATGGAGCCAAATACAGGACCATTGTGGAAGAAAACCTGTTGGAGTCTGCAAAAGACCTGAGACTGGGACGGAGATTTATCTTCCAACAAGACAATGATCCCAAACATAAAGCAAAATCTACAATGGAATGGTTCACAAATAAATGTATCCAGGTGTTAGAATGGCCAAGTCAAAGTCCAGACCTGAATCTAATCGAGAATCTGTGGAAAGAGCTGAAAACTGCGGTTCACAAACGCTCTCCATCCAACCTCACTGAGCTCCAGCTGTTTTCCAAGGAAGAATGGACAAGAATTTCAGTCTCTCGTTGTGCAAAACTGATAGAGACATACCCCAAGCGACTTGCAGCTGTAATCGCAGCAAAAGGTGGCGCTACAAAGTATTAACTTAAGGGGGCCGAATAATTTGGCACGCCCCACTTTTCAGTTTTTTATTTTTTACAAAAGTTTAAAATATCCAATAAATTTCGTTCCACTTCACGATTGTGTCCCACTTGTTGTTGATTCTTCACCAAAAAATTAAAATTTTATATCCTTATGTTTGAAGCCTGAAATGTGGCAAAAGGTTGAAAAGTTCAAGGGGGCCGAATACTTTCGCAAGGCACTGTATTATTGGCCACTTCTTTGGGTGGTCGTCTTAGAGCAGTTTCACTCTACATAAGACACTTCCGCCATGCTTTTTTTTTTTACATTTCAGTCTATACTTTTTAGATTTGGAGTTAATATGTTTCTTCTACTCAAGCAAACCTTTTTCGAGTTACTTTTAGAGTCACGCTGCAGGAGCCCCATCAGCTTGTGACTGGCTACCATGACATGCTTCTGTAGAAATTGCTGGTACAATACAGAATTCATTGTTCTTTCAATGGCTGTGAGTCATCCAGGTCCTGTTGTTGTTGCCAAGCAGCTAAAAATCACCCACCAGCGAGCTTCATGTATGGGATGAGGTTGGAATACAGCGCTGATTTCCCTCCAAACATAATGTATCCTGTGTTTATCAGAAAGTTCTCCTCATCATGTCCGTCTACAGAGCAGTCTTCCCGCATCTAGATGACATTGTCCTCGCTGAAGATGAGAGACAACAATGCGCTGCTTTTTATTCACATATTATTTAGATCATAACTGCATAAGATTCAGGGAGATTCAGAGATGCAATGCCTCACCAATTTATATAGGTCATGTCTCCAATGTATGGTATGTGAATATATAAACTACATGACTGCCAACATCACAACCCAAGATGAACATAGACTCTAAACTAGACCACTAAATAAATACAGACCCCCTAAATGAATAGAGACCCCACTGCTATTATCTCTGTACTGTGACATCACGGCGTATATTATCCCTGCATTGTGACATCACTGTGTTTATAGCTCTGTATTGTGCAATCACTGTGTGTATTATCCCTGTACTGTGACATCACTGTTTACTATCCCTGCATTATGACATCACTGTTTATTATCGCTGTACTGTGACATCACTGTTATTTTTCCTGTACTGTGACATCACTGTTTATTATCTCTGTACTATGACATCACTGTTTATTATCTCTGTATTGTGACATCACTGTTTATTATCTCTGTACTGTGACATCTCTGTGTGCATTATTCCTGTACTGTGACATTACTGTGTTCATTATCTCTGTACTTCAACATCACGGTGTATACTGTATTATCCCTATACTGTGACATTGCTGTGTTTATTGTCTCTATACTGTGACATCAAGGTGTGCATTATCCCTGTACTGTGACATCACTATGTATATTATCTCTATACTGTGACATCACGGTGTGCATTATCCCTGTACTGTGACATCACTGTGTATAATATCCCTGTACTGTGACATCACTGTAGTTTACAATGTGCAATATTCCTGTATGGTGACATAACTGTGTATTATACCTTTACAGTGACATCACTGCATTTATTATCTCTGTATTGTTACATCACTGTGTATATTATCTCTGTATGTGACCCTGTGTTACTCTTACTGTGACATCACTGTGTGTATTATCCCTATACTGCAGTACATGCTTGATGGGGAAAGTCACTGAGCCTCACAAAACCCAACTATTTTTGAGCCTGTGGTTAGAAGCGGTCCAACACTGTACTACTTCCCCATCTTACCTTGTCAGTGTCTCTTCCAGCAGCCACTAGCTTTTGTTGTATAAATGTAGTAATTGTCTAAGTCTATATACTGTACAATTAGCTTCACCCTTGAAGTCTCCCCGCCCGCTTGCTCATGTCTCACCCGCAGATAATTAGTCTCACTTTTATCTCTTCCTTAATCAGTTGCTAAATGATTCCAATGTTTGTCAAGTTGAGAAGAATCCTTCCTAATTACTTTGTCACCTCCTCTAGGCCTGTAGCAAGGTAACAAGAATTAGCAATCTAGAGAGGCCCCTTAACCCTTTCTGAAATTATATATATGCTATACTGCCTATAGTGTACTTTATCTATTCTCAAACATGTTAAAATGGAGCTTTACACTGAAAAATATCTTCACAGCAAGAACTGATGATTAAAAGTGTTGTCAGAGGAATAATAAAGCTTACCAGTGCATTCCCTGCCTAAGCTTTATTACTAATACACACCCCAGTCCACCGAGGCCCCATTTATTACCTGTGTGGAGGGCTGCTGGGGAGAACAGAGCTCTTGTTCCTCTTCTTCCCCTACCGACATTCTGACCCTTGGTCACATGACTGACTGACTCTATTCTACTCAGTGGACCTGCAGTCCAAGTACAGGGCAGTCTGTGAAGTCAATGAGAGTTAGAGCTGCTGCAGGGGAGACAGAGGAGTGAGAGCTCTGGCCTCCCCAGCTGCCCTCCACACAGATAATAAACTGGGCACCTGGGGACTAAGGTCTATATTAGTAATAAAGCTTAAGCATTCCTGGAAATACATTTGTAAGGTTTATTATTTTGCCTGGATAACCCTTTAATGTTGCAGAAATGAAGCTTTTTTTTTGTTGCAGACTTTGCTTTTTGAGCCAAAGCCAGGAGTGGATTGAGCAGAAGTTTAAGAGCTTCCTATATATTTCTAGTGGCGTAACGATCATGGTCGCAGAGGGTGCGCCCGCGACCAGGCCTGGAGGGGTACGGGCCCGCTGGAAATGGCCGGGGTCCCGACTACCATGATAGTGTTCAGAGAAAGCCTGGTTCCCCAACCGCTATACCTATTGTTAATATGGAGCACCTAATAGTGTGTGGGGACTACTGTGAGCATATAATACTGTGTGGGGGCCACTGTGGAGCATATAATACTGTGTGGGGGCCACTGTGGAGCATATAATACTGTGTGGGGGCCACTGTGGAGCATATAATACTGTGTGGGGGCCACTGTGAAGCATATAATACTGTGTGGGGGCCACTGTGAAGCATATAATACTGTGTGGGGGCCACTGTGAGCATATAATGCTGTGTTGGGCCAACTGTAGAGCATATTATGCTGTGTTGGGGCCACTGTAGAGCATATAATGCTGCGTGGGGGGCCACTGCGGAACATACAATGCTACGTGGGGGGCCCCTGCGGAACATATAATGCTGTGTGGGGGCCACTGCGGAGTATATAATGCTGTGTTGGGGCCACTGCAGAACATATAATGCTGTGTGGGGCCACTGCGGAACATATAATGCTGTGTGGGGCCACTGCGGAACATATAATGCTGTGTGGGGCCACTGCAGAACATATAATGCTACATGGGGACCACTGTGGAGCATATACTGTCCCAATATTGTTTACATGCCGGGCGCTGTGCTGTTCACTCACCATATTCTTGATAACTGCAGTTGTGGGTATTAAAGCTGTATCTCTTTCAAGTGTCTGAGTTACCGCTGCAGCACCCGTAACCGTCACTATCAAGAATTCGCTCTAGGGAGGGGGTAGGGGGGCCCCAGCCAAAAGTTTGCACCGGGGCCCACAAGACCTTAGTTACGCCACTGTATATTTCCCACTCCTTTTGTAGCCATTCTTGGCTTTGGCTCAAAAAATCTGCAACAAAAGAAGCTGCATTTCCGCAACGTGTTGCCTCAGCCTTAAAGGGATTTTCTGGGACATTACTGTTGATGGCCTACCCTGTCTCCTAGCACCCTCACCAGTCTGGTACTTAAAGGGCTTGGGTGAGCGCTGTAGCCTCTTTATTGTTTGCTAGACACAGCTCTGTACATTTTGTTGTGACTGTCTAATATTACAGGTTAGGGCTGTTCTGTCCTATTCAAATAAATGGAACTAAGCTGTAATACCATATTAAGCCTCTACCAAATGTGTAGCGCTATACCTGGTAAACAAAAAAGAGGCCACAATTGCTTCTCTGAGTGCTGTGACAACTGATCATTGAGGATGAAGGGAGTCAGAACCCCCTCCAATTTGATATTGGTCACTTTATCAATATTGATCCTGGAAAATCCCTTTTAATTGATCAGTGCCTTGTCAGGATATCACTAATCTGTAAGATCCTGAGCCAGTGGTCTAGCCGCATTGTCCTCTCTAAATTTTTGGGGTCACGTGATGTCCCAATTGAAAAAAAGCCCTGAACATATTTACAGTGTGGCAGGTGCAATATCCTGCTGAAAAAGGTCTCTGCTATTAGGGGGCATGATGGCGGTTATTTGGTCTCTACAACATTTAGGTTTTTGGCTGTCCACATGATATAAAAGCTCCATGATTCAGTTCTGATGTTCACATGTAAGTCAAGTGCAATGTCCTGTGTGATCCAGCACCTTGGTATCATAGCCAACGACTCCTATATAGAACCAGACAAGCCCATGATCTGGTTGCCAATTCCCCGCTTGTCCTTCCTTGGACCACCACACAAGACCTACCATTTTGAAGATTATCTGACCCACCCAGACATCACAATTTGGCCCTTGTCAAATTTACTCAGATCCTTACGCTTAGCCATTTCACCTGCTCCCAACACATCAACCTCAAGAACTGTTTACTTGCTGCTTGATTTCCCACCTCTGACACCAAATATTCATGATTTACTTCTATTGTGTGTGTATGCCCATGCTGGGGATTTGGAGCTCTGTATTAGGAGGGGAAAAAAGGGTTTCTAGCCATTATTTTAATGAAAAAACCAAAACATGAAGATAATAATGAATGCCACTGCAGGAAAGGGCAATATCATTGAGCCGAGGCCATTATGTCTCTGGTAAAGGGACGAACAAATAAAGGCCAACTGCAAGGTGCAATAAGAATAGCAGCCAGCTAGAAAAGGGCGATGTGGGAGGAACTAGGAATAGTTTACATTGTCCACATTGTGTCTTCAGCTATGTTGGCAGGTACAGGCACCTTCTGTGCTGATATAGCTCATTTTCTGCACACTTGCGTTGTTTACCAGCCCTGAGACTTTGCCAAACACCAATACAAACAGATGGCAAAAGCAGGGTGAGAGGCGGTGACGCAACAGCAAACAGGATCTTCCAAGCAAATCGCCCCGTAAAAATCAGGCCTTGTGTATGAGCGTCAAATGTCTATACTGGCCATATAGAGATCATGGTCCTAAACAAAAGCAAGTCAACAAAAGAAGAATAGAACATTAAAGCCCAGAAATGACTAGAAACTGTTAGCTTTCCCCTGCCCCCTTGAAGGTGGGTGCTCAACTTATTTGGTTGTGCTATGGATAGACCCAACTCTATACTAAGTGCCCAGTCTTCTGGATGATAGATGGCCATCCAATGTACATGGATCCCAGTCACATGCATCCCAACCGTCCCGTTCGGCTTCACCATTAGTCTGGTCTCTGCTCTTGGTGTCTTGGGAGCAGTAGGTGCGATGACATGACGTCACTTACATCGCACCTGAATATCAGGGGCCACGTGGGACTGCCGAGGCCTAGAGTCCATATCACTGTCATGTGCTAGCGTCAAAGCATCATATTTGTGCACCCCATATGACTGCTGAGGCCCAATCACAGGTCTCAGACATCACCCAGCAGGCCGGAAAAGGACTGAAGACGCCCGCAAAGCAGTACTGAATGCTGCAAGAGAGCCCTGGAGAGGTAAGGAAAGGCAAAAATTAGTTTTATTTTTCCACGCCTCTCCTGGTCCTCCACTTAAACTTCGGGATATGAAAGACCCCAGAGTATAATCTTGTAATGCTTGGTCTATTCTCGTTTAATCCGCTATCTTTCTGCTAACTCTCTTCTTGACCCCTTACAATCTGGCTTCCGCACTCTGCACTTCACTGAAACGGCCCTCACAAATGTCTCCAACGATCTCCTGAGGGCTAAATCCAATGGCGACTTCTCTCTTATTCTTCTGGATCTCTCGGCAGCATTTGACACTTTTGACCATCAACTCCTCCTCACTATTCTCCGCTCTGTCGGCCTCACAGATGCCACTCTCCTGGCTCTCCTCTTATCTCTCTGACCGCACTTTGAGTATCATTTGCGGGCTCTGTTTCTTCCCCTCGCCGTTGGGGTTCCTCAGGGCTCGGTCCTAGGTCCCTGCTCTTCTCCCTCTACATGGCCCCCATTGAACAAACCATCA
Source organism: Leptodactylus fallax (assembly GCA_947044405.1). NCBI lineage: Eukaryota > Metazoa > Chordata > Amphibia > Anura > Leptodactylidae > Leptodactylus > Leptodactylus fallax. Next base: position 160,390 of record CAMRHE010001047.1, on the reverse strand, counting down.
CCAGATTTGGCTTCTGGTACCATCTTTATGCTGATGACACCCAATTATATACGTCATCCTGTGACATCACCCCTGCACTAATACAGAACACCAGTTACTGTCTCTCTGCTGTCTCAAATATCATGTCTTTGCTCTATCTGAAAATCTCTCAAAGACTGAATTACTGCTGTTTCCACCATCTAATAGATCTCTCCCTGATATCTCCATTGCAGTCTCCGGCCTTACCATAACTCCTAGGCAGTATGCCCGCTGCCTCGGGGTTATGTTTGACTCAGACCTTTCCTTCTCCCCCCATATCCAATCACTTGCACGCTCATGTCATCTCCACCTCAAAAACATCTCCAGAATCTGCCCTTTCCTTACCACAAATACACTAAAGACACTTATTGTTGCCCTGATTCACTCTCGCCTTGACTACTGTAACTCCTTACTAATCGGTCTTCCCCTTACTAAACTCTCCCCTCTACAATCTATTCTGAATGCAGCGGCCAGGCTCATCTAAAGACACATCTTTTCAGACAGGCCTATCACAGCTCCTAATGTAAACCCTTCCATAGTTAGAATCCCTAATACATACCCTCCTCTGTTCATGCTCCAACATTACACCACAGGATATGATGCCGTATCAGACTAACTTTATATGTCCAGGCACCATCTGCACGTTAAAGGACACGACTGGTGACCGCTCATACAGCTTTATATATGTGTAATGACAGTAACCTCTATTACAAAATTGTCTGACCATTGTATAAGCAATGCTACCTCCGATGCCGCTCCTGCTACCTCCTGTGTCACCCCCTCTACCTCATAGATTGTAAGATCTTGTGAGCAGGGCCCTCAGTCCCATTGTGTGAATTGACTATATCTTTGTAATGTATCTTTTTTGTCTGTACTTGAACCCTACAAATTGTACAGTGCTACGGAATATGATGGCGCTATATAAATAAAATGTATTATATTAGGTTAGGGGTCGGCACTGCTTTGGGACGAGATAGAATGGGTCCCCTGACCAATGAGGTCATGCTCATGTAGATCAAATATTCCACACATTTTGTAGAGCTGCTTTCACGTGAATGTTGTGTGAACTTGTCTCCAATGAAACCGGTATCAGTAAAATCAAATGCCAAGTATCGCCCTACTACCACATGCTGGGGGCTAGGCCAGGACAGCTCCTTCCCTACAACCAGTACACTTCTTGGTTCTATGGGGATGCTGTGTGGTTTGTGAGGGCACAACTTGAAGGACTTGCTTGTGGAAACCCAGGACCAGATTACCCAACTAGGCAGGGTCTACTCCAGGGCATCACTTTGGAAACTGTATGGGCTAGTACATTTTGTAGCAGGTTCACCAATGGGCAATGGATGGCTATCCAGGGCTCACTGCCTCTTAGGTCATTGGTGCATGATCTGGCACGGCCACAGAAAACCGGATGGCTGTGCTGTATACCCAAGAACTGTCTCATACAACTGTTTTATGGACCATTTCCTGCGACTTATACTGTTGAGGCAGTCTAGGATGCCTGGCACTTTATGAACGGTTAACGGCACTAGAGGATTTTGTACGTAATGGTAGTTGCCTGACAGACTAAAAGGGGTGGTCCATGAACTGAAGGTATTTGATACTTAAGACCAAAGGATTGGTCATCAGTATCAGCTTGGTCAGGGTCTTACACCCAATTAGCTGATGTGGGAGCTGGAAGCATATACTAACTATATGGCCGAAAGTGAATGGGAATGGGGCTGCAGCTCCCTGCCACCACCACTATGGCTCTGCACACTAACAGTGGCATCAGGGAACTGCAGTCCCGCTCCCATTCACTAACAGAAGCAGGTCTGCTTCCAGCCTTAGAATATACAAAATACTTAATATACAGTATGGCTTCCAGTGGCCACATAAGCTGATCGTTTCCGACCCTGACTGATCCCATACTGATGACCAATACTGTGGTTAGATCATTAGTATCAAATATCTTCTGTTCATTGACAACCCTTTTAAGATATGTAGGAATATCTCCATCCTGACAGTCCCACAATACGTTCCCAGCTCCTTAGCAGCCTGATGTGTATGTGACATCAGACAACATCTGTGCGTGCACGGTTAATGGCAGAGAACGAATGGCTTCCCTTGCTGCTGCGAGGAGAGAAGATCCCGCTGCTTTCACTACCCGTGACCCTCACAACATAACCCCCTGCCAGCTTAAGCCATAAACCAGGGTACGTGCCAGCTGTTTAGTCTTCAATGTGCAGCATACCTTGCCAGGCAGCCGCTCGAGACAAGATGAAGGAAGGCAGACAGAGGATTTCTAACATCACATTAATATTTATTCAGATATGATGCTCTTCAACAAATGTATACACCGGGCACGGACAGAATGGACCACAGAGCAGACTATTGCGCCAATATTCACAAACATCAAATAAGCCTCAAGGTAAACCATGTTTAACCGGTGGGGAGAGGGCCGCCATTAAAAACACAAGATAAATTAATACAGGGACTGATGACGGGGGGGGGGGGGGGGATAAAAGCCCAACACAAGGCAGAAAGGTGTATGGTGCTGAGATACACCCTCCTGGTAGTACAGGGAACCCTGACAGAAGACCAGGACAGACTAGTACCTGCATAGACTAATACAGAGGTAGGCAACAGGTGGCTGTCCAGCTGAGGTGTGCCCTGCTGGGAGTTGTAGTTCAGACTGACAGCTGCATGTTGTCTAGGCTAACAGAGCGCTACTCCCAGTAGTCGTGTCTAAGCACACATAGATCCTTGGGTCATGGTAAACCACGTGCACATCACGGCACAATATATACACACATGCCACAAGCGTGTCTGACCCAGATCGCTGATTTACCACACGTAGCACATCATGACTAGGGGGGGGTTAGCTGTAAGATTGTCTAATATGATAATATACGTTGCACCTGTTCAGACAACGCTCAGCGATGTGATGTCACATGACATACGGGCGGGCACTTGACCCCTTCATACAATGGTAAACACAGAGATGAAGCGCCATTGTATCACCTGGACAAAATAAAATTCTCTTTTAACACCTGATTTCCAATATACAGACACATTGAGAAGTGGGAACTGCTGCCCTGCTCCTTCCATGGGCCCCTGACAGAATGAAGGGAAGTGGAGCTGAGGAATGGATGAGGGTCTCAGTGCTTGGCAGAGGAGTCTCGAGGGTAGAAATCCGCCAGGGTGCTTGCTGGGATTCTCTTGAGCATCTCCTTGGGGAAGATTCGAAGTAGCTGCCAGCCGATGTCCAACGTCTCGTACACTGTGCGGTTATCATATGGACCTAAAAGGAAGGAGACCGGGGTTAGGATGCATCATGGGAGTAGTGTAGTTCAGGGATTGGGACACACATAGGGAACCAAATATGTATTGTTAGAAGTTTGGCAGGTCTGACACCCAGGACCCCACAGATCAGCCTTGTGTGCTGGTTCTGCTTCACAGGCCATGGCTTTGTTCTGAGAGGCCTGTCCATGCAGGTGTCTGACTCCTGCCAATTGCTGGTTGATAGCTCAACTATATAAGCCTGGAAAAACCCACTTAAAGGACACAATTGCATAACAAGGTGTTTACTATGTACCGCCATCATGTGGTCGCCAGTTAGAACTGCATAATCCATAGTGCAAAAAAAACAAGGAAACAAACCTATGTTCCCACCTGGAATAGATGGGGTTAACACTGGGCCACGTCAGACCCCCCTGGTGCCCTTGCTGCTCCCCATCCATGTATACCAAAAGCTGCTATTATCCCTTAACGAGCCACTAGTTGCTAAGGTAACTGACTGCCACCCACACACATACACATCCCCCATGTGACAGTCCTTTGCAAGCTATTTAAAGGAGGGCTGAACAGCGGGATCTGCAGTGATAACGGGTGACGGCTCAGAACCACCCGGAGCCACCCCCGCTGCCAAAACGCACTTAACCCTTCCTCTGCTGTCACACATAAACATGTACACTTTCTATGACAATGGTTTGCGATGCATTCACTGAAAAACATATCTGATGTGGCAGGGAAGACAATGCAAGGGCTATGAAGACTCTGTAGTTATCGCTCAGCATGGTGAGACTTGTAGTGCTACAGCTGACATAATAGGCTATGCATTCATAGAAGTATTCAACTGGTGTCTCTTGCGTTAAAGAGCGGCAAAAAGGGTGTCAATGGAAGTTAAAGGGGTTGTCCAGTGAGTTTAAATTTTTCTTCTAAGGATTTTATTTGTGGGCTGGATCTGGCCCTGGGTCACACGATCGGAACCTGCCCTTTTTCCCCGGGTTGCTCCATCTCCTCCAGTTACCTGTGCTATGGGGGCTGTCAGACTACAGTAAAGTTACTGGAAAAACAGGACAGTAGGGAGGAGGCGAAGTGACCCAGGCGCAGCTTTCCTTCACGTGACATAGGGTCAGAACCAGCCCGGAAAACACACACCCCCCTACCTGGACAACCCCTACCTTGTATGTTTGTACAGAGGCCATCAGATAGCAGCAACTTTTTTCTATTTAATGGCATATGCAACTAATTTACTATATGACCCATTTCTGTACCAGATCATGAAGTCCCACAACTTAAAGAGGACCTTTCATGTCCTCATGCAATTTTATATACCGCTAGAAAGCAGACAGTGCGCTGAATTCAGCGTCAGCTTTCTAGCCTTAGATAAAACCACATGTGCCTGAGGACCTGAAAGGTCCTCTTTAAAACTTCTGAATGTATGCAAAAATGAGGCAAGGGAGCGCTGGTCCAAAATTGACAACTTCTTTATTCCAAGTGGATAAAACATACAACGAGTTTGAGGGCAAGCCCTTTTTCAAGTGTGCATAATACCATAACACAGACAGCATTTATATATATATAAAAAATATAAATATAAATACATATACACACACACAATATATATATATATATATATATATATATACACACATACACACACACACATACATATATACTGTACACACACAAAAAACTGCCTTAGCTACAGAACTGACAGCCAACCCTCATTCATCAAATCACCAAGAACAGGATAGGAGGATGAAAGCTGTCACATTGCCCGATGTCAGAACCGGACCGGAGGTGCTGACACCATAAGACTTGGTTTCCTGGTATAGAGAGATATTGAGGTGCACGTTTGGCACAAGGCAATTTCTTGTGAACCTCAAGCACCACGCTCAACACATTCTGCTGGGTTCACATCTGTGTCGGACAAGAGCCTGAAAGCAGTCTTTTTTGCCTGGTGGTTTGTTAAAAAGAACGGACACATGACAGACTATAATGAGTCCGTCAGGCTCCATTCGAGTCAGCTATTTTAGTAGTCTATCTGTTCTGATCCTCTGATGATCAGAACAGATGCCCTGAAATGTAAAACCAGGTGTTTTTTTTCCCTGTTGCCCGCGCCGCCCCCTGGTTTTTGGTGGGGGGGTGGTGGTGGGGGGTGGTTTGGGGGGGGGGGGCCCGCGCGCGGGGCTCCCCTCCCCCCCGCGGGGGCGGGGGGGGGGGCCCCTTTCCTGGGGGGGGGGGGGGGGGGGGGGGGGCGGGGGGGGGGGGGGGGGGCGGGGGCGGGGGCGGGCCCCCGGCCCCCCCCCCCCACAGCCCTGTGTAAAACTAGTATAACCAGTATAACAGCTGTCAGGTCACCACAGGGCTGTATAACCTAACAGCAGAAACCTTGTACAAAATACATAACCTGGTCAAATCTGAGGGGGTTACATTTTATCAGTGGTCCCAAGTATCATCCATGTGGACTAAGAGCCACCCCCATACACACTTGACAGAATCTGTCTTCTTCCCCCTCTGACAGCTGACAATATAGTCCCTTCCCCAAGGAGTGTTCCGTCATGTACTTGTAGAGGCTCCGCTCCTACCTGACAAGCAGAGTAAAAAGCCATTTCTATTGGCTGCCCCTGAAATGACCAGAAGATCGCTACGCAGATACCTGACTTTGGGGAGAGGGACTGAACTCAGTAGGTGGATGGGCACATTGCTGTATACTTGAAACATCAGGTGGCAGCTTACTAAGTAAATGTTGTAACTCTTTAGCAGCATGGCAAACATGGTTTATCATTTGGATAACGTATCCTTATCCTGGTCTGACACCCAAGACCCCTACAGATCAGCATTCAGGTGAGCGCTGCAGGTTCTTCACTAAATACAAAGCACAGCATTGTACATTTAGTTGTACTTGGTATTGCAACTCAGCCTCATTCACTTTACTGAGACTGAGCTGCTGTACCATGTGACACCGGTAAAGGGAAGAGGCCGCAGTCTCTTCATACAGCTGATAAGTCGGGGTCCCAGGTGTCAAACCCCCACTGATCACATATTGATGAGAGATCCTAAGGTTAGGCCATCAATATACAAGTCCTGGAAAACCCCTTTAAGAAGGATTAGTGAATTTCTATGAAAACACACATAACCAAATGACAAACAGATCTGTATCATTTTTTACATCAGTGTTATCTTAGAAAAAGTCAGGCAGGACTGACCACCGCACTGTGTAGGCAACAAATAGAAAATTAGAGAAACAAATCGAGTCAATATACAGAGAGGACTAGCTCCATCTAGTGGTCAAATGATAACTAGCACTCCTCTGTTTACCAAGACCTACACTAGCCAAGTGCTGTGCACCCCAGCTGCAGAACTCTCTCAGCACATTGCATCCCCCACCACATATCGTACTACCATGACACCCTTCTAATCTCTATGCAATGGTATGGTATACCATGTCCCCTGAGGTTGATCCGCGGAGTTGGAGGTGTGGGGAGGCAGAGGGGGACGCTGCTACATACTTTCTGGTCATTTCGAGCCTTAACTCCTTTTTTGAGATGAGGTATGCAAAGTGATCAGACGCGACTGGCACCACTACACCTCTTGGCCCTGCCCTATTCCTCCTGCATCACTGTGACACAACGCTACGAGTCTACAAGCACTCATTATTGAGATTTCTGGTGTTGGTGGCGCAAGCCTGTATACCATTGTTATGGAAGCAGACCATCCCGCCATCTATGCCCCTCTGGATCTCTAAGGACAATGATTTCAAGAGCTTGTTTACTTCTTCCATTACTGACTCCTATGATAAATTTTATAAGACCTGGTCCTATTGGATGGAATTCCAGACCTCTGCCGAGTACTCTAGGCTTTTGGGTCAGACCCCCCTTTTTCCCCCTACAAGTGTGATGGACCCCACACTTGAGGCACTGGATTAGACTCTGCCACTGGTTTTCCCCCCCCATCCGTTCCCTTATACCCACCCTCTTGTCCTTCTCCTCCCCCAATATACAACCTTTGTATGTTTACACACCTCCCCCCGATCCTCACCTACCTCTCTACCGTTCATGCATCTGCATTCTGACTTTAATGCAAGTTATCTCTGTTATATCTGCTTTGTACAGAACTATATGTATGTACTTTATGACAGACCCTGGCATGTCCCGCAGCCAAAGAGCTTTCTCCGCACACTGCCATCTCTGACCACACACCCTGTGTTGGCATTACCACTATAAGTCACTATTATGCGTCAAAAAACAACAAGGATAACCATCACAGTAAATACAACATGTACACGGCTAATACTGCTACAAGAACTAGTCTATGACAAGTATCTCACATTACTACTCACCTTGGGCAATGAAATTCTTCTCAAACTTCTGCAGGAACTCCAAATAGAGAAGATCATCCGACGTCAGGGCTTCTTCTCCCACCACAGCTTTCATGGCTTGTACATCTTTTCCAATAGCATAACAGGCATACTGAAGGGGAACAAGAGAGAAGGATAATGCATTGGACTGTCTCAGGCCACATGGGGTGTCTGCAGTGTTTACTCCACATTGTAAGGCTAGCATGTCTAGGGTTATGGAGGAGCCTGGTGCCATGCTGGCATGGTCTAAAGGGGTATTGCATATTAAGTGATGGAATATTGATAAGACTGATATTCCAATGCTCCTAGTTATGCGGCTGGGCAGAGGAAACGCCATCGCTGCACCCCCCTTCATTCTCAGCATCAGGTCCAATCCATTCCACCAAAGAAGTCATACTTTAGTAACCATAAAGTGTACTAAGGCCTCATTCACGATCCTCTGCAAATTCCGTCCCTGCGTAACCAACGGCGGAAAGCCAATCCAGAGCTTTGGCTTTCAACCACGGGTTTGCTTGCTGACTAGTCTCAGACACAAAGGGATTAACCTGCAGTAGTCTCATGCTGTGGCTACAGCTGTGGAATCTGTGGGAAGATGAAGCAAGACACTTTCAGCGCCCTGGAAAAAAGAAGCAACTGCCAGGAGGATTTGTGCCTCAAGTCAGCTGCAAATTCCTCAGCATGGAGCGCCCCTAAGGCTGGGTTCACACAACTGTTATTCAATGTCCATTGCTCTCATCCATCACAGGTGCAGACGGAGCCCCCTCCACCTGGTATCCATTTGTATTCACCCCAATGTAAAAACATAACAGCATACATTTTATTTGTTACATTATAGTCAATAGGAATGTATGCAGAAGGAGGCAGCAGTGTGAGTGAGCTGCAACCTCTTCAGTACTTACTACAGTGGATAAAAATTAGTCCATGGTCATGTGATGAACACACAGCTGCACAGCTCGTTACCAGGCAGATGTCTGATTACTGAGCTGTGACTATAAAGGAGCTGAGCACATCACCTGCCCATGGACTGCGCCTCGCCACCTGCCCATGGACCGCGCCTCGCCACCTGCCCATGGACCGCGCCTCGCCACCTGCCCATGGACCGCGCCTCGCCACCTGCCCATGGACCGCGCCTCGCCACCTGCCCATGGACCGCGCCTCGCCACCTGCCCATGGACCGCGCCTCGCCACCTGCCCATGGACCGCGCCTCGCCACCTGCCCATGGACCGCGCCTCGCCACCTGCCCATGGACTGCCAAACCCCTAAAGACTTGTTTTTGGTTTGGCCGGTCACGTCCTTGAGTCGTTTTGGGTTGAAGTTTGGTACAAATCACACCTTAAATTGGCTTACAAAAAAAGGTGTAGAACACTCTGAGGGCTCCTGTAGGCTAATCACAGTAGAGTCACAATAGTGCCCGCGGCTCTATTGCCACAGCGGGACCTCCACTGATAATAGCAGCTGTGATCCAGCTATCATCTACTCATGGCGGCCATTTTAGTTCACCTGGGACAAATCCCTAATTGTCTGGTTTTGTTTAAAAAAACAAACAAAAAAAAAACACACACTTTAGAATATTTGGGTCAAATCCAGTTGGTTACGTACAGATTCGCTCATCTCTACACATGACCAGGGACTGATTTGTATACACTGGGAGTAAGCAGAGAAAGCACACAGACGTAGAAAACTGAGGAATTGACACAAAGTATATTGGAAAATTGTACAACTTTTATTGTCAATTGCAAATTAGCTCTTTGGAGCAATGAGGCTGCCGCCATTACTCCAAAGAGGTAAGCAGCAACACCCTGTGTCAGATTAGCAGACACTAGCTAATGCTATGTTCACACTAGCACTGGCTCTCCGTGGTTTGGGTCCGTCTGGGGACCTGAATAATGGAGAGGCGGACCGCTAAAACAGCAGTTACACACTGCTTGATAATAAATACCTAGTACTTTTCCGAGAACACCACAATAGTCACAGATGCATCAAGAGAGTTTATACTAAAGTCAAGTTCACATCTGTGCTAGAGTCTCTGCCGCAGAAACTGACAGAACCAGGGGAGAGAAAAGTCCTGCACTGAAAGTGGAGAAACCTATTATAGTCTATGAGGTCCACAGGTAACAGCTGTTTTAGTGGTCCGGCTCTCCCAAAACACCTGAATGACGGAAAGCCAACCGCAGATGTGAACCTAGGCTAAAATAAGAGAATTCTCTTCTATCTGTACCATTTTATAAAAGATTTAAACTAGGGCTGGGCAATTCATCCAAAAATAACAAGCATGATCTTGTGCACGGTGATAATTTTGGTTCAGTTATTTCATTATTTGCGAGCCTTTGTCTGGCCTGCACTGAACACATATGAACCGTAAATGATATTTTTACACTGTGGAGTCTCTTCAGACCCCAGAGTATAATGATCAGAGGTCCATGGTAGGTGATCAAACATACATGTTACTCACCTCCCCTGGGCTCCGGTATTAGCCTTCTTCCGGACTCCTGATCATCATCAGATATTGGTATGTGGCACTGTGTTGCAAAGACGCAAGCGTGACAGACAACATGCTTGTGTCTTTGCGCCATGATGCCATGTGACCACTGAAGCCCAATCTCAGGAGTCTAAGACCAGTGCAGAGTCCAAAAAGGTAAAACTTTGCTTGCTCACCTAACTATGGGCCTCTGCTAATTATACTCTGGGGTCTGAAGAATTCCCAGAATGTAATAGCAGTTCCGCTTTGGACGTCTTTAGTCCAAACCTCGCAAGGTTTACCCAACACATACTCATACTTGAAGAGGACGTGGCCTAAATATTCGCTATTAATCATAATCAAGGTAAAATACCGGATTGAAATTTTGATTTTGGTCATAAATCACCCAGCCCAAGTTTAAAGCGTTCAGTATTAAAGGCCTATTTACTTTAACACCCTCATTCTTCCAAGAGTTCATTTGCATATAGACAAAAACTGCAATCTTGGCAACGGAGGCAGCGATTCCAGTACTTTATTCTCTGTCTATATACTGCTTTCACTAGATATAGCTCTTGTATAGAATTGCAGGGAAGCTGAAGCTGGGGGAATCACTGCAAACATATCTCAGGCATTATAAAGCACAGATCAGTGTGACATGAAAGACGACATCCTCAGCTTTCATATGCCACCAAGATCACACTTCTATATGTACAAATTCCATAGATATAACCAGTCGAAAACATTCATATGTATAGGCAGCTGAAGCTTCCAACTTCGACTTTTTACCTGGCGATATCCCCAAAAGTAATGCAGGTAGAGCAGCCATCTAGGTATTATATGAAAGCTAGGAATCTCAACCTTCACATGACACCACTTCACCATGCTTTATACTCTCCAAGACATAACCCCCCACTCCAGCTTCAGCGCACTGTACTGTACAGGTGCCCGTACACCTGTACTCCAGTAAAGAGCAGCGTACAGATCTCAATAGAGATACAAAGAATTGGTGAAATCCTGCATTTCTTTAAAGTAGCCAAAATTCAGTAAAAGTATATAACTGAATTTATTGAGAAATGCTGCCAGAAAGACCAAGAGTTGCTCAAAAGTTTAGATATGCTTTACGACAGTGAACAGAAGTTAGGGCAGGGGTTCCAGTAACTCACCAGCTGGTTAGAAACGTCTGAATGATCCATCCTGGTCATTCCTTCACCAATAGCAGATTTCATCAGACGGGACAGCGAGGGTAGCACATTAATGGGAGGATAGATCTGTGGACGACAGGTATAATATTGTCATGACGTCTATGCTATAACATGAACTGCTAGTTCTAGCCAATATAGATCCGCCACCAACCTGTCTGTTATGTAGTTGCCTGTCTACATAGATCTGCCCCTCTGTGATGTATCCTGTCAAGTCAGGGATGGGATGGGTAATGTCTGCAAGAAACCAGAGTCCATAAGATGATTCATTCCATTCATGTATATATGTACATGTGAAGGCTATAATATCAATGTATGGACAAACACCGACCGTCATTAGGCATAGTGAGGATAGGAATCTGTGTGATGGAGCCATTCCTGCCCTCCACTCTGCCCGCTCGCTCGTATATGGTGGCCAAATCAGTGTACATGTAACCTGGGAAACCTCTTCTACCGGGCACCTCCTCTCGAGCTGCTGACACCTGGTGGACACAAGATTTAGGTTTTCATGAAGTTGCAGGAAATCCCAAAAAATGCAGCAATTTTTCTATCAAAAATATACATGGACACCCAAGTACAGGCATACCACTTGTATGGCCCCACAGGCTTTTGCAAGAAGTTTACCTGGTCCCAGGATGTCTACATAATGATGCTAGGCCCAGTAATCATGTCGCCGGGGATCTCTGCCACAAGTACAGCATCGCTACCCAACTAATGCAGAACATGGAGGGTTAACTGCCAGGATGTGAGTTTTCTCCAATCCCAGCAGTTGCAGCGGTGTATTACAGCCATCATCCGCCTATGAGGTGCAACAATACACGCAGGTTCGTACAGATCTTACCTCTCTCAAAGCTTCAGCATAGGAGCTCATGTCGGTCAGGATGACCAGCACATGTTTCTCACACTGGTAGGCCAGGAACTCGGCGGTGGTGAGGGCCAGACGAGGAGTGATGATACGCTCAATGCTGCGGGGGACAAAGCACTGACAGTCAGATACTGACGGCACCGCAGGCAGGATATAAACAATGGGGGTACCACAAAGTACATAAGTGAATGGTCCCAAGTCCTAGTGGGGAACATCATTCTGTACTTACGTGGGGTCATTGGCCAAGTTCAAGAAGAGACACACATTGTCCATAGATCCGTTCTCTTCAAAATCAGACTTGAAGAACCGGGCAGTCTCCATGTTCACCTAGAGAAGGAGAAAAATATACATGAGGCAGAAGCAAAAGGAACTGAAAAACTGGGGCAACACAAAAGGGAGCATCTGTATTATATGATACATGAAGGTACTAGGGTGCAGTACACTGCGCTGATCCCTACATATTTCATATTGGCCAGCTTATAGTACCCAATAATAGTATACCCAACAAAACCATGCCCTTTAAGCGTCTGTCCGGGTAGTTTATGTAGGTATCCCCTTTTTGACTGAAGAGGAAGGTGCAGCAGATAGCATTCCTACACAGTGTACTACTGCAAAAGGGGGCCATCCTATGTGTTACATTCATCATCATATAAGCCACAAGTATGGTGTAAACAGCAGCAAAATCTAAGGTGGTGTAGATTTGCACCTAGGCATATGGACGTCCCTATCATCATACAATTTAAAGGCGCCCTCTGCTTATGTAGGGAACAAAGATGGGCGTGCAATATGCCGGCCATTATGAATCCTCCTTTTGTTTCAAGTACACAGGTTTAAACCATGAAAAACTGCAAGCAGCAAAGTAAGGGTCTACCAGTACCTAGTAGCTATGCCAAACCAAAACATCACTACACGCACCCCCCCCCTTGCCACTTAGTCACCTTAGGAGTAGTGCTGCAAGCACTATCCATCCACTAGCACCTTGCTGGAGGCTTCTAGAAAAGCTGGTCTATGCGGGGTCCAGGTGTCGGACTCCAATAGATCAGAAACTATCCAGTAGATTGGTCAGCATGAAAAATCAGTTCAGGGCTGGAAAACCCCTTTAAGGGGTTAACCAGCTATAAACTCATTTGCATATATCCAGTTAGGAAATTCTGAGTTAATGAGGGAGGGTCCTCATCTCTTGACCAGAGAGCTTCACTTGCTCTGAAGGACCGCTCCAGCATTACATAGACAACCCAGTGATCTGATTGGACACCATGTAATGCTTTATTTTCACTGTAGTAGTGCAGTAGGAAAACGGCTTGGATTAGAACAGACTGGCGAGAGTCTACAGAAGGGACACTGATCAGCTTATTGTCAAAGGACCCCTCGGACAAGTTGGGATTGTTCAAAGTGGAAAACCCCTTTAAGAGCCTGAACACATATGATAGAAGTCATGCACACTGTGTGCCATCATACACTTACCCCCATAGCAGCAAACACAATGGCAAAGTTCTCCTCGCTGTAATCCATGACGTCTTTGGATTTCTTTACTAGACCGGCCTGACGACAGATCTGTGCTGCAATCTGACAGGAGACAAGACCAGGTATGAATAGGCACAAAGTGGTACATGACCACCCTACAAATCCACACTATGTCCTATGAATACAATAACCTCTTCCATGCATATACAGTATCTGCAGGTCATGTAATTCGCATGTACATTATTTGGCAATTAGAAAAAAATAGAAGTAGACAGTAAATTGCAAATGTCCTTTCACAGGATAGGGATAAGTCACCTGTGGATAGGGATAAGTGTCCTCAATGGCACAACCCCTTTAAGCCATAGTGTTCAACTCACCTCATTATGGGGAAGACCAGCAGCGGAGAAGATGGGGATTTTCTGCCCACGAGCAATACTGTTCATGCCATCGATGGCAGATATGCCCGTCTGGATCATTTCCTCGGGGTAAATTCTGCACTGAGGATTAATGGGCTGCCCTGCCAGGAACAATGCAAAGAAGTGAAACAGATTAGATAGGAAAACTAGTGCATACATGGGGCAACTAAACTTTTTTCCAGGGTCTTCCAACTTACCCATGATGTCCAGGTAGTCTTCAGCCAGTACAGTAGGCCCGCGGTCAATGGGCTTCCCTGAGCCGTTAAATACACGACCTGGAAAGACAGAACAGAAAGACTAAGCAAACCTGCAAATATTGTGCCCACATCCCGGAATGGTCACATGATTTCCATACACTGTATACAGATCTAACATTTACCAAAGGAATGTTTATTGCATTGTGAACATTCGATTTGTGATTTCCACGCTACACTGTGCGCAGTAGGGCCGATTCCCAAAGTGAAGGGCAGCTACACCACACTACTTGTGTAACCATAAGGACCATTTGTTGTACGGCTGCTATATCTGTATGTAGGAAACAGGGGGCTCACATACCCAGCATGTCCTCAGATACAGGGGTCCTCAGGATATCTCCAGAGAATTCAACTGAGGTTTTCTTGGCGTCTATACCTGACGTTCCCTCAAATACCTGCAGGAGGAAAACAGGAGGAAGATGTAGGTGGAGAACTGATATTGAGTCTCTGTCTGACATGTGCAGATTAAAGGGGTCGTACAGATCAAAGTATTGACAGACTGTCCTCAGTGTAGGTCAACAATGCCAGATCAGTGGGGGGTCTGACCCTCAGCACCCCTGCCATTCAGCTGTTTGAAGGGAAAGGGGAACTTGTGTGAGCACCTCATGCACACCGTACATTTAGTAGTGTTGGTGTAAGGTATTGAAACTTCATCCTGTTCAAGTAAATGTCAAAAAGTTGCAATACCCTGCGCCAACACTACCACATACTGTGGCTAACTGAGGAAGCATACTGAGGCTTTTCCGGGCACCACAGATCCTTCCAACACTGATGTGATGTTTAGCACAGGCCATCCATTTCTTGATCCTTTCCTCTTCACCATGGGACACCCAAGGCAGATCCCCCCCCCTGCTGGACCCAGGGGAAAGGAAGCAGTGACCAGGCTTTACCAGCGTCTCCGCTATGGAGTCTTATGCTGACTCTGGGCAAGAAGAATCCTCAGATAAGGTTGCACAGTCCCCTGGAAAGGACTCCCAGCATCTACCTTCCATAGGTCAGGGAACCGAACTAAAAATAGGATGGCCACCCCACTTCTTCAAAGAACTTCCAGTTCCCATTTCCAGTCCTATGGAGGAGGTGCTCTCTCCAGGGGTGCGGCCGTTGATGAAGAGGGAAAACATATTAAGAAATCCAAATCCCCCTTTGACCAGACTTTGGCCAGATCTTCTGTTCTTACCTGTACCACTGCCTTAGAGCCGCTGACCTCCAGCACCTGTCCACTCCTCTTCGTGCCATCAGGGAGAGTCAAGTGCACAATCTCTGAATACCTGGGGAACTGAAACAGAGGAACGACACATCAGCCAGAATAAGAGCATAGCAGCAGGGCAAAACAAACGGTCCCATAACAGTTAGATGGACAATATATCTCTGATATATCCAATATATATCTCATGATAAAAGGTCTAAAACACTGACATTCTGGACATTTTACACCCAGCATTGCATGGTTATCAGATATAGCAAGACAAAACTGTGCCAGTGCATTATGGGAGTTCAGAAAATTTGTTAAATGTATCTGATGACTAACTTGCTGGCTTTCCAATAAGACCCAATTATATACGTCATCCTGTGACATCACCCCTGCACTAATACAGAACACCAGTGACTGTCTCTCTGCTGTTTCAAATATCATGTCTTCGCTTTATCTGAAACTGAATCTCTCAAAGACTGAACTACTGCTGTTTCCACCATCTAATAGATCTGTCCCTGATATCTCCATTGCAGTCTCCGGCCTTACCATATCTCCTAGGCAGTATGCCCGCTGCCTCTGGGATTTGTTTGACTCAGACCTTTCCTTCACCCCCCATATCCAATCACTCGCACGCTCTTGTCATCTCCACCTCAAAAACATCTCCAGAATCCACCCTTTCCTTACCACAAATACACTAAAGACACTTATTGTTGCCCTCGCCTTGACTACTGTAACTCCTTACTAATCGGTCTTCTCCTTACTAAACTCTCCCCTCTACAATCTATACTGAATGCGGCGGCCAGGCTCATCTATAAGTCTAGACGCTACAGCGATGCCTCCGGTCTGTGCCGGTCACTACATTGGCTGCCTATTCAATACAGAATACAATATAAACTTATCACCCTCATCCACAAGGCTCTCCATAATGCTGCACCTCCCTACATTTCCTCCCTCATCTCTGTCTATCGCCCAACCCGTACTCTCCGTTCACTCAATGACCTAAGACTAACATCCTCTATTATCATAACCTCCCACGCTCGTATACAAGACTTCTCCTGAGTTGCACCACTTCTCTGGAATGCTCTATCCCAGACTATCAGATTAACCCCCAAATTTCTACAGCTTCAAGCACAAACTAAAGACACATCTTTTCAGACAGGGCTATCAACTCCTAATGTAAACCCTTCCTTAGTTAGAATCCCTAAAACATACCCTCCTCTGTTCACGCTCCCGCATTACCTCACAGGATATGGTGCCGTATCAGACTAACTTTATATGTCCAGGCACCATCTGCACGTTAAAGGACACGACTGGTGACGGCTCATACAGCTTATATATGTGTAATGACAGTAACCTCTATTACACAATTGTCTGACCATTGTATAAGCAATGCTACCTCCGATGCCGCCCCTGCTACCTCCTGTGTCACCCCCTCTACCTGATAGATTGTAAGCTCTTGTGTCACCCCCTCTACCTCATAGATTGTAAGCTCTTGTGTCACCCCCTCTACCTCATAGATTGTAAGCTCTTGCGAGCAGGGCCCTCAGTCCCAGTGTGTGAATTGACTATTTCTTTGTAATGTATCTTTGTCAGTACTTGAACCCTACAAATTGTACAGTGCTGCGGAATATGTTGGCGCTATATAAATAAAATTTATTATTATTGTCAAAATCTTATACAAAAAGATATACGCCCCAGAAGTCATTACCTTGACGTTGTCCAAGATAACCAGAGGTCCATTGACTCCAGAGACTGTCCGATAAGCTGCAAAACAAGGACAGATTAACGTAGGATATACCATATTTACTTTCACAGCAATTCAATAAAGTTTTCCTAATTTTGAGGAGCTTTACTGCATCTGGCTGAGTTGAACCAGTAGGAGTCAGTCTATGGTTTGGCCTACTGACCCCACAGCCCTGGTTATTCCCACATTGTCCATGTACAGTAATGCATAGATAGGCTGGGACCACTGAAGCCCTGATATACTGTCCATCTACAGGGACTGTATTCTTGAGAACACCCCTTTAATACAGGTAGATTCAATGGGCACAAGACCAGACGCTTGCTTTCGAGATCAGATGGGTTCTCTCCAAGCAAAGGATCTCTATGTGGTGACTACGTCCAATAGATCAGGGATGAGGAAGTGACGACCATATTGTGATTTCATTTGTGCTTCAGATAGGAAAAACAGTGTAGTTAAAGGGGTATTCCATGACTATATTGGGCTACACTACCTCTTCTTGGGCCAGTGACACAATATTCATTGGCCACACGGCCATGCTCATTGGCCACACGGCCATGCTCATTGGCCACACGGCCATGCTCATTGGCCACACGGCCATGCTCATTGGCCACATGGCCATGCTCATTGGCCACACGGCCATGCTCATTGGCCACACGGCCATGCTCATTGGCCACACGGCCATGCTCATTGGCCACACGGCCATGCTCCAGCTCAGTTCCACTCAAATGAATGGGATGAGCTGCAATACCTCGCACAGCCACAATACAATGTATAGTACTGTGTTTGTTAAGTAATAAGGCCTGAATCAATATAGTCCTGGAATACCCTGAGTCTCCCAACAGTATACCCGACCCGGGGCACAATACTGTCCACAGGGAGCCATTAGCTATAAAGTCCCATGTGAGAGCGATGCTGCCCTCTACTGGCACCATGGCTATAGCCAAGCACCGTGTAGCACCTATTAATACACAACATGAAGATGGTACAAGTTGTACCCAATCTCATATGGATAATTAGGGTCCAATAAACTTGATATTTGGTTTGACACCCAGAGCCTGTAGATAGATGACCACTTAAGGGCCACTGGCAAAGCAAAATCTATTCATCTCAATGCTACGAGGGATCATCAAATGCCTTTGGAAATCTTTACTCACGTCACCCATAAGGAAAGGCGACCCACAGGCTGTCCTTATGGGACACGCAGAGCATCAATGGGTTATTCTCACTACAAGGGTCGTGCTCCAGTCAAGTGACATCAGTCTGTGCTGTGTACAAGGACACAATACCACAATATCATCACAATCCATGGCATTGTCCTACATGAGCCCAGAACCCTAGAGAACATCTAATGAGGGATCCCGAGCAGTAATTATATGATGGCCGCCACCCGCCATGGCTGATGCACAATGGATTTATTCACTGCACGTTCACTTATTTTCTCAGCATTTTCCAGGCACATGACAAGAGGTAAAGTTTTTCATTATTTCCATCAGTGTCAGACAGTTCTGAAGATTGTGTGACACCTAGTGGCCAAAAAAGTAAAAAGGGTTGTAAAGTTAACCATCTACATTAGATCAGACCTGTCCATCCCACTGGGGTCCACGTATCTAACACGTATGAGAAAATCCAGAGTGTCCTCAGCTGACGTCAGAGGAAGGCATCAGGCATGGTGGATGGGGAGCCTCAGCAGGACATGCAAAACAACCCAAATGCTCTGCAGACAGTCTATGTGCATGCTCAACTTAGAGGGGTTGTCCACAATTCAGGCTTTTATGGCCAGGCGGCCCCGGCATAAATCAGGCTTCGTTCCCATCTGCGTCAGAATCTCTGTCACAGTGTCAGCCTGAAATTGGCAAAGGAAAAAGTCCTGTACGCTCAACTTTTTCATCTTCCAATTTCAAAACAACGGACACCTGACAAACTCCATTACAGTCAAGTTGGTCCGCCGGGCTCCATAAGTATTTTCTATTGCTGCGGAACGCCCTGTCCATTCCCATTCTCCGACAGACCAGAAGGACAGCCCGGTGCAGATGTGAACTTGGCCTTAGTTATATGGGGCCACTACCAACCACTGTACTGGAAGTCAATGGGAGCCGAGCCTGTGTACCAGTGCCTGGCCACTATACAGGGCCATCTGCTTCGGGCCCAGTGTTGGATATAGTACGGACGTCGGAAGCTGCCCCATACAGCAGATCAGATGTTTACTGTATGGCCTATGAACCCTAAGAACAAGCCATAAAAACCTAAATCCTTGACAACAGCGCTGTCCAAAATTATGAAAACATGGCTACCATATGCTAGGAACAGCGTCACTTGTCCCTGCATGGTACCTGGTATTGCAGCTCAGCTCCACTCAAGTGAACATACACAGTTGCACCTGTGGACAGGTGTGGCGCTATTTTTTGTAAGAAAGCAGCCATTTTTTCTAATCTCATTGCGGTATTTGATAAGTTTGGTAAAAACTATGAAAACCTGTCAGTGTGGATACAGGTTGGGGTGGAGCGTATTTTCAGAGGACCCAGACATCACCTAAATAGTTCTGCCTTGTATGTGCAAGTAATCTTGTGCAGGTCAGTGACCGATGGCCCCCTCTAGGGATGCTTGTGCTACAAGGGCATGCTAAATCGTGTTGTGCACCCACTCTATAATGCCAGTTTGGTGACACTTTGCCACAGATCTTGCCCACTGACTTCTGTGCCCAGTTCCTAGGACAGTTCCCATCACTCGCCTCTCGATGTGTGATGTTGGTGCACCAGTTTTTGTAGCAGTAACATTATGGGGTGTTACAAGTATTACAAATAGGATTTAACCCATAGATGTAATGTGTACTGGAAGCTCCTGAGCGGTGAGTGTCAGGAATTCTGCACCTATATGTAACCTGCGCCTGGTATTTCACAGCCCACTGCCCCAGTGTTATTTGGGAGTTTATTAATTAGGCAAACTTGGGGTGAGGGGAGAACATTACAGTACACAGGAGCACACTGTCAATCTGCTAGTGGCACAGACTACAGCTTAAAGGGGTATCCCCATCTTATACAATGATGGCATATGACTAGGATATCACTTTATGACTACTGGAATGCCCACCCACCCATCCTGCGCATGAACAGGGCGCTGCTATAGCGCTGTCCCCTCCATAGCAGTAACCAGCGACATAACCATACAAGGAACTGCAGCGCTGCCCTATTTAAAAGAATGTTTCCGGCTGCAATTCCCCGCACAGCCAGATGGTTAGGAGAGGCGCTGTGATAGGAAAACTTAGAAGTGGATGCAGCATAGAGTCCGCACTGCTGCCCTTTCATTATCAGGATAAGCCGATAAGGGTCTGACATCAGATCCCCAATATCTTATCGACGTGCCATATCTTTATAGAATATCCCTTTAGCATTGGAAACCTACATTCAGGCACCCAACCCCTCAACCAAAGGCCAGGGAGGAGGAAAGCAGAGACTGCCCCAGGTACTTCGGCTAAGCCCTTTGACAATTCAGCAGGAGTGACGAAGCTGCCACTGACTTAGGCCTGGTTCACATCTGCATTCAGGTTTCCGTTCAGGGAGTCCACTTGGGGACCCCCCAAACAGAAACCTATACGCATAAAAAAGTGGTTTACCTGGGAAAACCCCACAGGGGGGGGAAATGCATAACTAAACAGAATCCGTGTTTCAGGAACCACCCCACAGGCTCAGCACCGGGCATAAAAGTATCAGTGTGCCTGGAGTGCTCCTTTAGGCTTCATGCACACATCCGAGTGCGCCGTCCGATGGTCCGTTCCATTCCAATGAATATAGGGCAGGTCCTATCCTGCTACGTTTCATTCGAACAGAACGGACCAGAAGCCCCCATAGAGTTGAGTGCAGTGACATCTGAGTGTATTCCATTATGTTGCAAAATGGGACTCAACTCGGATGCACACTCGGAGTGCACGGGTCTTAACGTTCCACAATGTGTAGCACATAGCACAGAAGTGCCATGAAAAGTTTTTTACCCGGACAATCATTGATGGCTGTGGCCTCCTCACTACATACCAAGCACAGCGCTGTCTGCTGCATAGTGGCTACACTTGGTATTGCAGCTCAGGCCCATTCACCTGAATAGGACTGAGCTGCAGTGTGGTCATGTGACTAATTGGCACGATGCCTGACGAAAGGAAGCTCTATATCAGTCTCAGAAAATTGCTTTAATTCTCGGTACGTGTCAGTGGTTTTTGTAAGCAAGAATGTCAGAAAGGGGAAGGCGGCCATAAGTGATGAGGTTCTGCTCTTCCTCTTCACCATGCTGCGGCCGGCACATTGTACAGTCATCCTCTCCTCTACTGATCAGATCTCAGTTCCTCTTCTCTGGCCATACATGAAATCCTCAATATTCCAGGAAGCTGGTCACAGGACAGCCATAACCCAACGTCTTGTCACAGGCGCTGCGCCATCTCTAGCAGATCTTCTAAGACTGCACAGTAATATATGCAAGTATCTATTATATAGGGATCACAAGAATCCCTCAAGTAATGTCCTGCGAGTCCAAGAAAAGTGAGACGACCACCCATGATGGGTACATCCACACAAGTCCTGCATACACTGACATGCGGCAGATTTATAACACGCAGCGCAGGTCAGTTTACAATGGATTTATTCTGCATGTAAAACCCCATCCCATATACTGGTAATGTAGACTATGGATTATCCAAAGCACGTCCGCAATGAAAAATCCATACATCTGAACGTACCACAGGGGTCATGTAGCATGAGCCAACAAATCAGCCATGTCAAAACTGCTCGCTCTCAAACACAGTGCCACACCTATCCACAGGTTACATGTGGTATTGCAGTTGAACTCCAATACAACTGAGCTGCAATAACAGTTACCGTACAACCCATGGAAAGGTGGGCCACTGTTTTAGAAAGAAAGCAGCCGTGTGTCTTTCTAATCATGGACAACCATTAGAGAACCAAGGCGTATAGGGACCAAGGCTTATCGGCCATTCGCTGTCACTAGAAACATTCCTGACATTATAGGACATAAGAATGGGTCCCTGCAAAATCTCTAATATGACAAGACTGCAGCACAAAGTACAGCACCCCCTTCAGCTTACCCCTTAAAGTGACACCCAGCTGAATGTGACAGTGCTGCATGAAGGGCCCTGTGCGTCAGTCTCTGTTTTGGGGGGCAGCAGTTGGACCCTTACCAAACCATTATTGCATATTAGTGGAATATGTTTTGGTGGGGGAACTGGTTTGTCAAGTTCATAAAGTCATCATACACCCTTATTTGAGATAACAGCAGGGGGGGGGGGCCCCCCCCCCCCCCCCCCCGGGGGGTTATAAAGAGCACATGTCTCTGGAGAAGCGGTCCTATATTATACAGACAACCCACTGATGTGAATGGGCACCATATAATACTTAAAGGGATTTTCCCGACCCACGTTTAGTTTTCATACTCCATAGGAAAGGTCATTATGTGATCTGTCAGGGTCCAACATCCGGACCCCATAGAGATCAGCTGTTCTAGCAGCCTCTGGGTGAGCTGATAGTGGTCAGGCAGGACGTGCAGCACCGCTACAATACAAGTAACAGGAGTGGCGTGTCCACAGCAGCCCCAGCCACTGCATAGTGCTAGTCCTATTACTTCAATACGAGGGGCTCTGCACGTGCCATCCATTCACTGGCAGCTTCTGGCATCTGGAGGCTGCTACAGAAGGTGATCGTGCACCCGAACCCCGACAGATCAAATACCGACGACCTAACCTGCGGAGTATGAAAGACTCGATTTGGGTCCACAATTTCTCTCAAACCAATGGCCAATAGTTTTAGAGTGGTGAGGACCCAACTATTGGGATTCCCCCCCTTTCCAGATCAGATGATTCCCAGAGATCTTAGCTCCCACCACCTTTAGTATCGATGTCCCATAGACCTGAATGTAGGGATTGCCCCAAGTGGAGAACCCCTTTAAGCTGAGACGTAGGACACGTGCAACACTAAACTTCTAGGACTTGCCGACCACCGAACATATAATGTATATAATGTATACTGGTAATAATGGCTGTAAACACTGCACGTCCTTCTGAGTCCTGCCATTACAGAAGACAAGAAGAACACTAACTAAGAGATATGTTTATACAACATGAGGATCTGTAGACTGGGAAGACACAGATAAGACCCACACAAGACTGGACCGCTCTGTCCTCACAGGTCTGTGTTGGGTCTGGCATTTCTTCATATGTAAAATTATTTTTTTATTTTATGATGTAAAGAAGAGATAGTTGCTGAGAGGTGAAGAGATCTGGTCAATAAAGGGTTAAATACTAGTCAGCAATGGTTAGTTATCAGTCAAGTGGAAATCTGGGTGACAACCAACATGGCTGTCGTAGCAACCACCAGAGGTGTCGCTCAGTCCGTCCTAAGTCTGCTCAGTTACGTGACAATACAGACATGAGGAAACTCTCACTGCCAAACTACACAGATATCTAGGACCCTGGGAAAGCTGGGTAACCAGGTATTACAACGCCCACTTGTTTATGCAGAAAGGTGGGATTTGGAAACCTAGAAAGTGGTTTCTTTTACAAGTGTGGAAAATAAGTCTTGTCAATATGTATAATTACTTTGCCAATGATTTGCCACTCCAGAGACTGGAAAAGCTGGGTACATCACTCTGGAAATTCACATTAGTTTCCACATCACTGCATAAGGCGGTATACACAGATTGGGCCGAGCCGCCGTTTTTTGCTGCCATTTACTAAAAAATACGGTACTTTTCTGCCATTTCAGAAAATCAAAATGCAAGGTGAGAGTATTTAGTCTTGCAGGGTAAATGCTCTGCACATCTAGAGAGATTTGACATTTAGGAGCCTGGAAAAGCTGGGTGACAACCAAGCAAGCCTATATGGGTCATCATCCATAAATTACAGAAGTGTCCAGTTAAGGAACCAGGAACTTTCAGATATCTGGGAAAGCAGAGTGACAACCTTTGATATTTCACATGATAAGGAAATCAGATACAATGTAGCGAGTTAATATAAATATTTACTATCTAGAGGAAAGATAATAGAAATAATAAAGCAACAAAGGGGTTATAGTGTCACATATGCAGATAAACCAAAACCTCACAGGACTCTGCAGCATCGCCATACAGGAATGAGGACATATGGGGGAGGGTGACGGGGTGGGTGAGGGGAGCCTACAGGTCACATGATGGGAAGACATGTGATGCAGCGGATCACATGACACAATGAATTGCCTCATTCAGCTTCATACATTCCGTCTATAATGTCACATCTATGGCACTTGCAATAATCTCATTTATGAGCCCTGTACACACACAGGTCTGTATATACATACAACAGGCACTTGCTACTTTGTGTTGTCACTGAAAACAGCTATAAACAGGGTGCTGGAGGCCATAACATCTTATCAAAGTGCCAGATGCTGGGTCTACCCATAACATGACAGTAAATCACTGTGTGACTATCCACACAGTGGTTTCAGACCTGCGTTTATGCAGCTGTCACGGCATGCTGGGATTTGTAGTTTAGCAGCAGAGATGCAGGACAGCGACCATTGCTGTAAGGCAATGTTATAGGGGTCCTAATAGCTGCTAACAGGGCAATTCCCTATCTAGTAAACGACATGCAGTACAGACAGCAGATACAGAGTGTTTGCCACTGCCCTCCCTGTAAACAGGGACTGTTTACTATGACCAAGCAGGATATAGCTGGCTCCTTTTAGAGGGTGCACGCTAACATATTAGGGGTCCTGTCACCTAATTCAGGAGGAATCAGCAAGAAAAGGAACCCAATGAGGAACCAGCACTAGAATCCCAAATCTCAAACCCGCCCTAGAGCACCAGGACCTCTGCCACAGAGGAACCAGCACCAAGAACACAGGAGCTACAACCAGGACCACAAAGACCCCCACCAGTAGAGGAACCCTAAATCCCAAGGAATTCAGCACCAAAACCTCCACACCTGGAGGAAACAGCACGAGAGACCTTCCTTCATAGGAGCTAGTACCAGGAGGAACCAGGACCAGCAGCACTCCAGGAAGCACCAGGTGCCCCACCACCAAGGGAGCCTGCACCTAGAGGATCAGCACCAGATGACTAGGACCTTGCCAACAGGACAAACCAATAGCAAGACCCCCACCCCCATCATAGGAGTCCTCACCAGGACCCCCAAAAAAGAACTACGACCACCACCAGGACCCCCAGTAATCAGATCACCAAGAGGAGATGCAATAGTAGACCAATCTCTTAAAGGGATTTTCCACTAATCCCCATATTACCAGTCATTGCAGGGACCCCCACTAGACAAGTGTGTTTGGGAAGGGGGTGTCCTCCCCTTTAGATCTCTAAGCAAACACAACTTTATTAGCACACACTTTCATTTACCTAACAAATACATTTCTTTAGCTAGCCATCCTGGTCACATGACCACATCCCCCCCCTTCCATATTCTCCTCTGACTCACTCAGCCTGGGCTGGGACAGGTAGTCCCTGCTGACCGCCTGGACATGCTCCCGGGCCGCCGGCACCGCAGGGTTCCCGAGTCCTCCCCGGTTCCCGGTGTCTCCTCCGCGCATCACTCTCACCGCCATCTTCTCCGCAGCGTATCGGACACTCGCCAGGGATCGCGTAACCGCAGCTTCTTAATAGCTCCGTGACGTCAGCACGTACACTGCGACGCAAGTCACAACGACCCGGATAAGAGGGGCGGGGCTATGCGTTCCAACGTCACGTCTAATAGTGAAACCTGGGGGGGGGGGGGAGGGGGGGGAAAGGATGAAGAGCTGAAGAATGGAGGGGCAAGGGGGTCTAGAAGTGGAGGGGCTGTGAGCAAATAGCTTCATAGAGGGTGGAGTGGTGGTAATAGCAAACGGGGGGTTATAAGAGATGTCAGGGGAAGAGCATTGGGACAACTTCCGGTGGCTTCAGAATTGGGGTGCAGAAAGATGGCGGACTTCCGGTTTAGGGTCTTGTCCTTGGTGCTGATATTTTTTTTTTGTAGGTCTGGAACTGATAGAGTTAAAAGACATATATATAAAAACCCGATATCACATTCAATTACATATATATATATATTTATAATGTATATTATATACACTGTTTTTGTTATATATTCGGCTAGGCTTACATAACTTTTTGTACACCTATTTTATGGTATGAATTGGTTTCATGTTGCATTAAACAGTTTTTTGCAGCAGTTGCCACGGTGGTCTATATCTCGTGTCGCAACGCAAGCACATTCACAGTTATTGCTTGCAGTGTTATAGTCATATATTGTATATGCTGTTTTTGTTATATAGTTGGCTTGGGTTACAATACAGCTTTTTGTATAACTATTTTATGGTATGAGTTGGTCGTTAGCTGTCGCAGCGGTGGTATATTACGTGTCGCAACACAAACACATTCACAGTTATTGCTTGTAGTATTGTGGTGCGATATTACAATCTTTACGTGAGTGCAGTGGCTGTATAGACCAAATTTTACATGAATGTAACATTAGGTTCAGCCTTTTTTTGGGGGTAAACATGACTGAATTGAATGTTTAGGGTTTCATAGGATACATCTCATGCAAGTTATGTGTGTAGAGACCATAGGGATCCTTCCAAATTTCCCTTATATACAGGTATGGACAAAATGCATCAGGTGGAGATCGGACTGTTTACCTGGACTGGATATATAGAAGACTGCAGTGCACTAGAGGAAATCCACTTTGATGCCATATTATAGGCTGAAATACCAGTATCATGATTTATTTTGTCTTAAAAGGGTTGTCTCATATAGAAAACCCCTGCGCATATGACCTATATGGGTATAAGGACACATAGAGGGGGGTTCTCTGCTCTGGACGCCCACCCATCCTTTATGAGCCACAACAGAGAACGAGTGACTTATGTTCTGGCAGACTGGAGCAGTCTTTTAATTCAAGTACAGCCATGTATCTGAATTGCCCCCATGTAATACTATATTGGCTGCTCATGTTTTCCCAGAGTAAAATTTGCTGGGGGGTAAAAAGGCTGCCTATCTGATAAAACATCCCCTATGATGGGTAAGATAGAGGATGACTTTATAATTGGTGAGACTCCCACCCATCTTGGATATACTGGACTATCTCCCGCGTTTCCCTAGAGAATGAATGGAGCAACTGGGTGCACGCTCCATTAGGATGGAAGAACCAGATTCCGTTCTTGGATCAGTGGGGGTCAGGGTGATTGGATACACCATTGATTGTGACGTTATCCCCTATTGAAAAAACATGGTGCAACTCCTATAATTTTATTTTACCCTGTCTGTCTTAGTTTAGGATTTACTTTCCAGCTTGTTGCTGCAGATCATTTCCCATTCAGGTGAGTGGGAGCTGAACTGCAAAAGCTCAGCACAGCCACTATAGCGTGGTAGGAGAGGTCACCTGGAAAAGAGCTGAGTGATGAATGAATACAGCAGGATATGTCCACATAGAGCCGAAATAATCTGTGTTGAATCCAGGTCACAATCCATATGTATGACATGTAGATTGTGTCTCATATTTTCCTGTGAATTTCACCCTGTGCATTGCAGAAACAACTGAAATACTGCTGACCTTTTTTAGTAATATGTATCTTAGATTTGTTAATCCTAGGGACCCCTTCTAGTATTCACATGTGCCTAATAGGGCGCTTGTACAAGGTTTTCCATATGAAACAAATATTTAACCCTTAGGCGCACCAGGATGTACAGTTACGTCCTGGTGCACGTGACTAAACATGGCGGCCGCACTAGCTGCCGGGTCTGAGGTGTTTCATACAGCAGGGACCCAACAGCATTGCCCGTGATCAGAGATGACTCTGATCACAGGCATTTAACCACTCAGATGCCATGGTCAAGTGCAACCACGGCATCTGAATGGTTATTTTCACTTTCTATTTGCTTCTCGGTAACAGGACAGCCCCCCCCCATGGCGTGATCGCGGGAGGCATCCCTTTACCATGGCAGCCTGAAGGCTCCCAGCACCGCCATTGTATTGAAAATACTGAAGCCTGCGTGTAGCAAATCTGCCATAGACTGCAGTATAGTAGTATTGCAGTCTATGGCACAGGTGATCTAAAGGATCACATGTTCAAGCCCCCTAGGGGGGTTAAAAATAAAGGAAAAAAGTTTTTAAAAATCTAAAAAAAACGAAAAAAAAAAAAACCTAAAAGTTTAAATCACCCCTCTTTCCCTAGATCACATATAAATATAAATAAATAAAAGTAAACATAAACACATTAGGTATCCCCAAGTCCGAAAATGCCCAAGCTATAAAAATATAAAAACATTTGTCCCATAAGGTAAAAGCAGGAAAAAAAAATCAAAATGGCTGATTTTGCATTTTTTCGCCAAATTACATCCCTAATAAAATGGAATAAAAAGTGATCAAAACATCATACGTCCCCCCAAAATTGTATCAATAAAAACTACATATTGTCCTGCAAAAAAAGACACCTTACACAGCTCTGTAGGCTGAAATATAAAAAAGTTACAGGGGTCAGAATATGGTCATTCAAAGAATTTTTTTTTTCTTCTTCAATATTTAGAATTTTTGTAAAGTTATTAAAACATGAAAAAAACTACATAAATTTGATATCACCATGATTGCACTGACCTGCAGAATAAGGCTAGCATAACATTTTTACCACAGAGTGGAAGCTGTAAAAAAAAAAAAAAAAAAAAAGACATAAGAAAACGGCGGTACTGCGTTTTTTCTCAATTCCACCTCATTCTGAATTTTTTTTACCGCTTCCCGGTACATTGTAAAAAATAATAAATGGTACCACTTTGAAGTACAACTTGTCACGCAAAAATCAAGCCCTCATACAGTGGGGAAAAAAAAGTATTTAGTCAGCCACCAATTGTGCAAGTTCTCCCACTTAAAAAGATGAGGCCGGCCTGTAATTGTCATCATAGGTAGACCTCAACTATGAGAGACAAAATGAGAAGACATATCCAGAAAATCACATTGTCTGATTTTTAAAGAATTTATTTGAAAATTATGGTGGAAAATAAATATTTGGTCACCTACAAACAAGCAAGATTTCTGGCTCTCACAGACCTGTAACAACTTCTTTAAGAGGCTCCTCTGTCCTCCACTCATTACCTGTAGTAATGGCTCCTGTTTGACATTGTTATCAGTATAAAAGACACCTGTCCACAACCTCAAACAGTCACACTCCAAACTCCACTATGGTGAAGACCAAAGAGCTGTGGAAGGACACCAGAAACAAAATTGTAGACCTGCACCAGGCTGGGAAGACTGAATCTGCAATAGGCAAGCAGCTTGGTGTGAAGAAATCAACTGTGGGAGCAATAATTAGAAAATGGAAGACATACAAGACCACTGATAATCTCCCTCCATCAGGGGCTCCACGCAAGATCTCACCCTATGGGTTCAAAATGATCACAAGAACGGTGAGCAAAAATCCCAGAACCACACGGGGGGACCTAGTGAATGACCTGCAGAAAGCTGGGACTAACGTAACAAAGGCTACCGTCAGTAACACACTACACCACCAGGGACTCAGATCCTGCAGTGCCAGACGTGTACCCCTGCATAAGCCAGTACATATCCGGGCCCGTCTGAAGTTTGCTAGAGAGCATTTGGATGTTCCAGAAGAGTATTGGGAGAATGTTATATGGTCAGATGAAACCAAAGTAGAACTGTTTGGTAGAAACACAACTCGTCGTGTTTGGAGGAGAGTGAATGCTGAGCTGCATCCAAAGAACACCATACCTACTGTGAAGAATGGGGGTGGCAACATCATGCTTTGGGGCTGTTTCTCTGCAAAGGGACCAGGACGACTGATCCGTGTACATGGAAGAATGAATGGGGCCATGTATCGTGAGATTTTGAGTGCAAACCTCCTTCCATCAGCAAGGGCATTGAAGATGAAACGTGGCTGGGTCTTTCAGCATGACAATGATCCCAAGCACACCGCCAGGGCAACGAAGGAGCGGCTTCGTAAGAAGCATTTCAAGGTCCTGGAGTGGCCTAGCCAGTCTCCAGATCTCAACCCCATAGAAAACCTTTGGAGGGAGTTGAAAGTCCGTGTTGCCCAGCGACAGGACCAAAACATCCCTGCTCTAGAGGAGATCTGCATGGAGGAATGGGCCAACATACCAGCAACAGTGTGTGCCAACCTTGTGAAGACTTACAGAAAACGTTTGACCTCTGTCATTGCCAACAAAGGATATATAACAAAGTATTGAGATGAACTTTTATTATTGACCAAATACTTATTTTCCACCATAATTTGCAAATAAATTCTTTAAAAATCAGACAATGTGATTTTCTGGATTTGTTTTCTCATTTTGTCTCTCATAGTTGAGGTCTACCTATGATGACAATTACAGGCCGGCCTCATCTTTTTAAGTGGGAGAACTTGCACAATTGGCTGACTAAATACTTTTTTTCCCCACTGTATGACTACATAAACAGAAAAATGAGAAAGTTATGGATTTTGGAATGTAAGGAGTAAAAAATAAAAACAGAAAAATGAAAAATGTCTGCGTCTCCTAAGGGTTAAAGAGGACCTTTCACCAACTCCATCTCTTACATCCTTCTATAGGCGCCGCTCCATTGATTCTGATGGTTATAATTTTTTCTCTAACCCTCACTGTTCCCAAGCAATTATGTTTGTTAGTTTCAGCACAACTCTGCTGGATTTGAAAGACAGGGACCACCCACCTGACAGTATTAATGGTGCTGAATCTAACAGCAGTGACTGCTCAGGAACAGTGAGGGCTAGAGAAATCGCACCAGAATCAGTTTAGAGGTGCGTATTGAAGGATGCAAAGAGTTGGAGTTTGTGGAGGTGATGAAAGGTTCTCTCTAAAGGTTGGGGAGTCAGCATGCTGGGGCAAACATTTTCTATATAATACACATGGTACCATTTGCTGCGCCTTCCCTCTCCATTATAGCCTTATATTCGATTTTGTATATTATACATACAGATTTTGAGATATGGGGGCAGGCTGCAGTGACTGCACGTCACATAGGGATGGTTTCTGTGTTTAGACTTCCAGCTATAGAAGGTGACTTCTAAGTGACAGCTCATGACATATTTGTTCTTAAACATTTGGTGCAAATTATGCTAGAAAGGAATGTAATGTAGTTATAAACATCTACATCAGGTTATAACACCAGGCTTTGCTCAACACTTTTGCTGCACATTCCCCATATCTTCCATAGTTTTCAGTGCGGCCTCTGAAAGCCACATTCACACAATGCTTATGCTATGATTATTTATTTTTTTATTATGCCCACCCCAAAAAAATTAATAAAAGTTAAACAATAAATGATATGAGTCCCAACATGGTGTAAATAAAGCTACCACAAAAATAAAAAAGGTAAGGCTCCTGGAATGAGTCGATAACAGATTGTTAAAATTGCTCAGCCCTGAAGGCCCAAAACAAAACATTTCCTTAACGTGTTAAATGACATTATCACCAGAACATAGACCGTACAGGACAACTAGTATAGTCTGGGCTAGCGCTGTGTCTGTGCAAACAATATGTCAGACATGCCTGGTAGAAACCTACATTTCCAGCACTGAAATAAACAGATCCAGTTCACAAAGTCAAATAAAAAGCACCAAAAAAAAAAAAAATTATATATTAATTTATAGTGTATATTGTGTATTTTTACTATATATATATATATATATATATATATATAAAAAATGATGTAGCAGAGTTAACCCAAATTTCTGTAATTGTTTAATATCTTATCTCAATATCTAATATATCTAAATATATATTCCTCTTTTCAGGTAAAGAGGCTACTTATAAGAAGTTATCCACTAATATTGATGGCCTATTCTTTGCTCTAAGACAGTGCAGCTCCCGGTAATGTTTAGATGCTGAGAACTGCGCTGCTTGCTCATCGTACAATGTGTAGTGTTGGGTTTATGTACAGTGTCCTATTCTCTATAAATAATAAAAAGAAAAAGGTTTTATTACCACACTGGCGCCTCTGGTGGTCCTGTGGGGACCTGGATAGTAATGCCTCAGGATTAAGTATGGTAAAAAGAGAGAAAGAGTCTGGCAAGTTGCTGCTCCCCCTGGGACCACCTGTCTGTAGGACAGTGGTAGTGCAAATAGTAAAGTAGTAAAAAAACAGGGTATGTATGAGCGCTACTTAATCAGCCAGACGTGTATTAAAATGAAACTTTTTTTATTGGATCACAATGTTACTCCACAAGGTGGCGATATAAAGTATGGCAACGCGTTTCGACGTCTTAACTGACGTCTTCATCAGGCCAACTAGATAAGAATCAAATAAAACAGTGGTGTAGTATAATGTATAATAAATAATATAAGATATAATAAAAACATTGTTATACATAAGAAACAATCTACATGTATATACATAGACACACACAAACACATGTATGCATGTATGTACACACATATCCCAGCACACATATAAATGTACACATATGGTGGCAATCAACAAATGGTTAATGTATAAATAAGTGAAATGAAAAGTGAATGGATTGGTATAAGAACAAATATGGGTTAGATAGATATGAAAAATGGTTATAGTTAATGAGAAAGAGGAGATGGAGGATATATATGGTACCAAGATTAGATGATTAGGTAGGTAATAATAGAATACGGGGATATATATGAATACGTCTAGGAAATAATTGTAATAAATGAAAAGAAGGGGGGAGGGATATGGTTGTGACATACAATAGATGAATGAGTAGTCAATACATCTGGTTGTTTATAAAAGGTGGTGGAGTGTGAGAGTATATCTAATTGATACAATAAATAATTAGGATAGGGATGGGATAGTTGATAAAAAATGGAGTGAAGGATAGTTGATGAAAAAATGGATAATAAGCAGGAAATGAATGTATATATAGATACATGGATGGTTAGATGAATGAGCAATAAATAAATAATTCAATGGATAAATCATGGGTACATGAGCAAATAAATGGAACATCAGGTAAATAGATATGTAATGATAATCCTAATAATTGATTGTAAATGTTTGTAGGGTTAAATGAGAAATACACTTAAAGTAGACTAAATAGTGGATATAATGTTTGTAGAAGCAACTACTGATTTGATATATACAGAGTTGATGTGAAATCTAAACAAATAAATAGATAAATGTGACCTTAAACGCATATAATGAATAACTAAATGGATATGGAGATGAAGGTTTAGACTTACCACGATAGATCATGGAGCAGGCACAAAGTGTGCCCCTCTCATGTTACTAGCGCTTTAAATAAGGGCTTGATTAGTGCAGGTGGCATTGAGAGAAAAAAAAAAAAAAAGGTACATGTTTTTTTAAAAATTGGATTCTACAGTGTCATTAAGACCATGGGGCATGAGTGTATTAAGTTTGTAAATCCAAAAAGATTCACGTTGGCGGAGTTGTAAAAAACGGTTGGGAGCAGTATTAGGGATGTGTTCAATGGGGATGATGGAAATATGTTTGAAATCTTTTTGGTGTTTGAGAGAACAGTGTAGGGAAAGGTTATGTTTTTTGAATCCCTTGGTAACATTTGATCGGTGGTTGTTAATGCGTAAGTGCAAAGGTTGGATGGTGCGACCAACATATTGAAGGTTACAAGGGCATTCTAACACATAAATAACATAACTGGTATTACAATTTAGAAATGAATTAATGGGGAAACTTTCGTTAGTAGTTTTGGATGTAATGAAGGTTTGTTGGTGTTTAATATTACTACAGCAAGCACATCGTGGGTGTCCGCCTCTGAAAACTCCTTTTTTTAGTGATAGAGTGTTATCTGTTTTATTCTTTTCCATACGGATTCGGCTGGGGGCTAAAAGATTCCGCAGGGTAGTGGCTCTTCTGAAAGTAATTGTGGGTCGTTTGGGAAGTTGTTGCTGAAGATAGCAGTCACTCAGAAGAATATCCCAGTGTTGAGTTATGATAGATTTTATTAGTTTATGACTAGAGTTGTATGTGGTTATAAAACTAGACCTGTATTTGATGGGAAGGATTGAAGGATCCTGTTTTTGTTTCTCTATTAAACATGAAGCCTGTGATAATTCAGAAGTTCTCTTAATCGCATTTTGTACTACAGATTTTGGATAATGTTTATCCATGAATCTGCGTTTTAATATTTTGGACTGGGTTCTGAAGGTGTCATTGTCATCACAATTTTTTTGAATTCTTTTTAGTTGGCTAAATGGTATATTGTTAAGCCAGGTAATGTAGTGAGCACTGCGGTAGTCCAAGTAACTATTGACGTCCACAGATTTAAAGTATGTTTTGGTGGAAAATGTATTATCTATGGTTTTAGAGATCAGGAGATCTAAAAATTCGATACTGGTCTGAGAGTAATGATGGGTGAATGATATTCCCATTTCATTATTGTTTAGAGATGTGATGAAATTTGAGGCTGATAATTCATCACCGTCCCAAACAAAAAACAAGTCATCAATATATCTTTTATAGAATATTATATGTTTATTGTTCTCACCTGGGGTTTGGATGTATGTTCTCTCAAATAAACCCATGAACAGATTTGCGTAGGATGGCGCAAACCTCGTGCCCATGGCACAGCCCTTTGTTTGACGGAAAATGTTGTTTTGAAATGAAAAGATGTTATGTTCAAGTATGAATTGGATCCCATGTAAAATGAATCCTCTTTGTGTTGGAGGCATTGAGGAATTATTGGCAAGGAAATGATTGATTGCTGCTAGACCATGGGGATGGGCTATATTGGAGTATAGGGCCGATACATCTGCTGTTAGGAGGGCCCAATTGGTTTTGGTAGCATTTCCATCATTTAAGGTTTTTAGATGGTTAATTAGTTGGGTTGAATCTTTAAGATACGAAGGCAGGTCAAGGACCAGTTTTTGAAGATGTAAATCAATAAAGTGTGAAAGGTTACTGGTGAGAGATCCAATGCCTGAAATTATAGGGCGGCCAGGTGGGTTGGTAAGTGATTTGTGAATTTTGGGAAGGTGGAGAAAAAGGGTAAGGGAGGCTCCATGACTTGTAGGAACTTCTTTTCTTTCTTAGTTAGAAGGCCATTGCTGGTGGCTGAGTTAATAAGAGTTCTATATTCAGAAATATATGTAGGTAGTGGGTTGGTGTCGAGTTGTTCATAAAATTCTTTATCTTTCAAGAGGTGATTAGCTTCTAGAATATAATCCTCGCGGTTTTGTATTACTATGCCACCTCCCTTATTGGCAGGACGTATTATAATGTTGGTATTTTCTTTGAGGTTTTTCAGGGCTTTAAATTCTGCTAAAGATAAGTTGTCTGGGGTTTTACGGGTAGTGTTGAGTTTATGAAAATCTTCATTAACCAAAGAAAAAAATGTTTCAATAGCTGGACCTCTGTGGTATGTTGGATTAAAGTTGGACAAGGGATGTACATCAACTGGGATAGGTACAGGCGTAGAGTTAGTGGTAAGAGTGGTAGATTGAGGGTGTATTGGATTTTCAATGATAGAAAAATGTCTAGTTAGGGTTAGTTGTCTAATGAATCTATTGAGATCCAGAAACAACTGGAACCCATTAGGTTGAGATGTAGGGCAGAACGCCAGACCTTTGCTGAGTAGTTTAGTCTCGTCCAGATTAAGTATGTGACTGGATAGATTGAAGATTTTGTTTTCAGAGGGGGTATAAGTACTTAGGTCGGTGGGAGGTTTCTCCTTTTTGGATTTTGATTTGTTCCTTCCACCTCGACATCCTCTGGGTCTGTTTCTCTTTTTGTTTTGGTACAAACTCGACGGCTGGTTTGGAAGAAATGGGTAATAGTGGTGGAACTTGTGATTGGAGGCAGAAGGGTGGTGATGGATTGTTGTACAGGAGGATGAGGGGGGATGGGAGGCATTGTTAGTTGGGAAGGAAGAGCTAAAAAAGAGTCAATGGAAAAATTGAAGGAGGAGGTAGTGAGGGAGCCCAGAGAGGGACGGATGCTGGTGTCCCTAGTCCCAGTGGTGTTGATGGCCATAAGGTTGGGACCTGGTTGTATGGTAGAGGATGGTGTTGGCGAGGGTGGATCATCATGGGTGGTTAGTTGAGATAGATTGAGAGGCAGACTTGGGGAGGGTAGCAAGGACAACCGGGTTTCAAGTTCGGTGGCTTTGAATGCCAAGTGGGGTATAGGGCCTAGGGATAGGACTGAGAGGACAGTTGGATGTAATCGGTTTGGAGGAACTGGATGGGTTGGTAGGAATTGATGATGGTGTGGTGGTAAGCAGAGGGCTTACTGGAAGAGGTGGATTTATACAGTAATTGGAATGTGATGCTGAATGTAGGTCAGCTGGTAAGGTGGATGTTACACCTACCATATTGTTGTCAATGGTAGGTAATATGGATGGTAAAATGGATGTCGACGTTAGTTGGGGAGAAATAGTATTAAGGGTGGAAGTCTGAGAGTTAGTTACTTTAGTTCTATTGAATGTCCTAGTTTTCCCATGGTGAGAATTGGGGGGTTTTGGTTTGAAAGGGGGTCTTACTCTACTTCTAGGTATAGGAGTACGTATGGTTGTACGACTCCTTGATGTGATGTCTTGGATAGAAACGGGTAAAACAGATGACACATTCTCTAATTGTAGACTAGAATCGTCCATATTGTCTATTGTAGGGTCATCTCGTTGTATGCGGTCTCGTTTTAGTTTTTGGCCTTTTTTCTTTGTAATTTCTACTTCAAGAATGTGGATCCTTTGGTTGATGCTGTTTATCCGATTAGAGAAGTCTGGATGTCTTTCATAGATTCCTAGTTGGGTTGAAATATCTTGGATGATTAAAGTTGCTTCTTGATAAAGCGATTGTCTTTTGGAAGTGAGGCACCGAAGGAAGTTCTCAGAGCAGACATGTAGAATTGAGTCCCATTCCTGGTTAAATAGTGGATCATTGGGGAATGGACATTTGATAGACCATTTTAAGCCTTTAGGTAGAACTTTCTCTTCATCGTATATTTGAAGAAACTTATAATCTAGGTAATGTGTTGTTTCTATTTTGAGGAAATTCTCCAGTTGAAGAAACAGATCCCTCATTTTGTGAGATTCTTCTGGAGAAAAATGGAAGTTCTGTGGTGATGCCACTGTGTTCGTGTCCCCCAGGGACTGAGATATCAGGGATGCTCGGCTGGCATTCCGATTGGACAGAATTTGTAGCATCCTCTGTAGTTTCTTGGATGTAAAGAATTAATTCCAAGTTAAGATGAGTCCAGAAATGAGTCCAGAGATGAGGCAGGCCTGTGGTAAAAACTGGTGGCTTAATTGCAAGCAGGACCAGTGCTGGAAGTCACTACCAAAAATCAAGGGGACTCCAGAAATGAAATAAATAATAAAAAGAAAAAGGTTTTATTACCACACTGGCGTCTCTGGTGGTCCTGTGGGGACCTGGAAAGTAATGCCTCAGGATTAAGTATGGTAAAAAGAGAGAAAGAGTCTGGCAAGTTGCTGCTCCCCCTGGGACCACCTGTCTGTAGGACAGTGGTAGTGCAAATAGTAAAGTAGTAAAAAAACAGGGTATGTATGAGCGCCACTTAATCAGCCAGACATGTATTAAAATGAAACTTTTTTTATTGGATCACAATGTTACTCCACAAGGTGGCGATATAAAGTATGGCAACGCGTTTCGACGTCTTAACTGACGTCTTCATCAGGCCAACTAGATAAGAATCAAATAAAACAGTGGTGTAGTATAATGTATAATAAATAATATAAGATATAATAAAAACATAGTTATACATAAGAAACAATCTACATGTATATACATAGACACACACAAACACATGTATGCATGTATGTACACACATATCCCAGCACACATATAAATGTACACATATGGTGGCAATCAACAAATGGTTAATGTATAAATAAGTGAAATAAAAAGTGAATGGATTGGTATAAGAACAAATATGGGTTAGATAGATATGAAAAATGGTTATAGTTAATGAGAAAGAATTCTTGTTCATGGAGCAACCCCTTTAATGGGGTTATGCCACAAGGTGAGAACGGGAAATCCTTTCCCCTGCTGCACATTCAGCCTGGAATGTGGACGTGACTGGTGGTGGACGGCACTCACATTCAATTCAGTGGGAGCTCTGGACATATATCAGTGTTTTACTTCAACTGTCCCCGGCATTCCCATTGAAGTGGATGGGAGCACCAACCACCACCAGTCATACTCATATTCAACCTGACTGTGGTCAGGCTGAATGCACAGCAGGGGGAAAGGATCCCCCTGTTCTCAGGATTGGTGGGGGTCTCAGCGGTCAGACCCCCACGATCAGCTATTTATCTTCTAACCTATGGATACTGGATAAATACTTTTCATGGCATAAGCCCTTTAAGAGACTGTTAGTTTCCTGAGCAAAAGTTTATATTACCATTTTATTACCATTGCTTTGTATATGCATTGTAAGTACCATGTACTGTATATGTTGTGCTGTGTAACCGTGATATTGTGTTACGTGATGACTGTACATCTTTTAGGTCATGGACTGGTAGGCCTTGGGTCTTCATCGCACCACCATGTCCTGTCACAGTAGTTCATATCAAGAATGATCAGAGCCTCCTGAAATGAGTAATTGGCTATAGGGTCACAGCTATAAATAGGAAGGTCATTGCTGTAGCCAACAAGTATACAAGACTATTGGGGGGGGGGGCACAGTGAGGCATCACTGTAGTGGTGGGGGTATTAGCAGATGAGTACTGGTTCCTTTGTTACTTTATCAAATTGCTCAATTTTTTAATGATCTAGGACAACCCCTTTAAC
Source organism: Leptodactylus fallax (assembly GCA_947044405.1). Taxonomy (NCBI): domain Eukaryota; kingdom Metazoa; phylum Chordata; class Amphibia; order Anura; family Leptodactylidae; genus Leptodactylus; species Leptodactylus fallax. The sequence continues at coordinate 121,420 of CAMRHE010001047.1, read as the reverse complement.
ACTAGATTCAAACCTGTGCTTGGGTTTCTGTTCTTTGGGTCCACTTGAGGACCCGAAAAACGGAAACCCAATCTGCTTAAAAAAAAGTGGTTACCCGTGGAACTCCGCGGAACCTATAGACTATAATGGGGTCCGCCAGGTTTCCGCCCGAAGAATGTAGAGGGAAAAGTCCTGCTGCAGGACTTTTCTCTCCACATTTTTCAGGCGGAATGGGGGACGGAATCCCTGAACGGAAATCGATCACAGATGTGAACCTAGCATAAGCGGCCATTTATGAAATGTAGTATTACATGGGTAGTGTAAGTTCTTTTGAACAGAGCCTCTTCTTCTAGCAACTCAATGGTCTGGATAAGATGAACCAGTTCATTACATATACTTTCAAAAATTTTGGGTTTGACTAAACCTAAAATTTTTGGGGGTTGCCACCCATGCATCATTATCATACTTTACAGTTTCTTTACGCCCCAGAGTATAATAGTTAGAGGTAAGGAAAGGTGTAATAAAATTTTAAAAAAGTAGTAATGCTCACCTTTTTTGGGCATTGCCGCGGTGTCTGGTCTGTTTCTCCCCAGGGCGTCCTAGGTGTCTTCTGGCTCTCTTCCTCACATCATTGGCTGCAGGACAACTTTGAGGCCCAGTCACCTAGGTGCATCTATGTCATGACGTTTTGTCGATACAGTGTATGATGTCAGAGAGAACACCAAGAACGTTGGGTAAGAAGACGAGACACCACAGCGGAGCCCCGGAAAGGTGATTGTAAGTGAGTTTTTTTAATTTTTACTCACCCTCGCTGGCCTGAAGAGACCACAGAGAATAGTAATAGCACTTCTGGTTTGGACTGAAACAAATCTTACCAGCGAACCTCATGAGCTTCACCCATCACTAGTCTTAGTCTTAAAGGAGGTCATAAAAGTAAGACTCCCCTCTAGGATGTCCATGTGCCTACTAGCATACAGTGGGTACGGAAAGTATTCAGACCCCTTTAAATTTTTCACTCTTTGTTTCATTGCAGCCATTTGTTAAAAGCAAATAAGTTTATTTTATTTCTCATTAATGTACTGTACTCTCAGCCCCCCATCTTGACAGAAAAAAAACAAGAAATGTAGATATTTTTGCAAATTTATTAAAAACGCAAAACTGAAATATCACATGGTCATAAGTATTCAGACCCTTTGCTGTGACACTCATATTTAACTCACATGCTGTCCATTTCCTTCTGATCCTCCTTGAGATGGTTCTACTCCTTCATTGGAGTCCAGCTGTGTTTAATTAAACTGATTGGACTTGATTAGGAAAGGCTCACACCTGTCTATATAAGACCTCACAGCTCGCAGTGCATGTCAGAGCAAATGAGAATCATGAGGTCAAAGGAACTGCCCAAGGAGCTCAGAGACAGAATTGTGGCAAGGCACAGATCTGGCCAAGGTTACAAAAGAATTTCTGCAGCACTCAAGGTCCCTAAGAGCACAGTGGCCTCCATAATCCTTAAATGGAAGAAGTTTGGGACGACCAGAACTCTTCCTTGGCCTGGCCATCCAGCCAAACTGAGCAATCATGGGAGAAGAGCCTTGGTGAGAGAGGTAAAGAAGAACCCAAAGATCACTGTGGCTGAGCTCCAGAGATGCAGTAGGGAGATGGGAGAAAGTTCCACAAAGTCAACTATCACTGCAGCCCTCCACCAGTCGGGGCTTTATGGCAGAGTGGCCCGAAGGAAGCCTGTCCTCAGTGCAAGACATATGAAAGCCTCCATAGAGTTTGCCAAAAAACACATGAAGGACTCTCAGACTATGAGAAATAAGATTCTCTGGTCTGATGAGACGAAGATTGAACTTTTTGGCGTTAATTCTAAGCGGTATGTGTGGAGAAAACCAGGCCCTGCTCATCACCTGTCCAATACAATCCCAAGAGTGAAACATGGTGGTGGCAGCATCATGCTATGGGGGTGTTTTTCAGCTGCAGGAACAGGACGACTGGTTGCAATTGAAGGAAAGATGAATGCGGCCAAGTACAGAGATATATCCTGGAAGAAAACCTCTTCCAGAGTGCTCTGGACCTCAGACTGGGCCGAAGGTTCACCTTCTAACAAGACAATGACCCTAAGCACACAGCTAAAATAACAAAGCAGCGGCTTCGGAACAACTCTGTGACCATTCCTGACTGGCCCAGCCAGAGCCCTGACCTCAACCCAATTGAGCATCTCTGGAGAGACCTGAAAATGGCTCCACCAACGTTCACCATCCAACCTGACGGAACTGGAGAGGATCTGCAAGGAGGAATGGCAGAGGATCCCCAAATCCAGATGTGAAAAACTTGTTGCATCATTCCCAAGAAGACTCATGGCTGTACTAGCTTAAAAGGAAGCGGCTTCTACTCAATACTGAGCAAAGGGTCTGAATACTTATGACCATGTGAGATTTCAGTTTTTCTTTTTTAATAAATTTGCAAAAATATCTACATTTCTGTTTTTCTTCTGTCAAGATGGGGTGCTGAATGTACATTAATGAGAAATAAAATGCACTTTTTTGCTTTTAGCAAATGGCTGCAATGAAACAAAGAGTGAAAAAATTAAAGGGGTCTGAATACTTTCCGTACCCACTGTGGCTGAGCTCCAGAGATGCAGTAGGGAGATGGGAGAAAGTTCCATAAAGTCACCTATCACTGCAGCCCTCCACCAGTCAGGGCCTTATGGCAGAGTGGCCTGAAGGAAGCCTCTCCTCTGTGCAAGACATATGAAAGCCATGGGTTGTCAGGAAACTAGTTATTTACCATGAGTCATTTCTTCTCTATAGCTTTCTGATATTGTTACATAGCTCCGTAAGACATATACCCTATGGGGACATCTCACTTACACGTGTTATCTATTTATACTGTATCTGTGTATATACTCTGTATAGCTTTCCGGTTTATAGATTTTGAGATTTGGGGGCTGCTTGTGATGTGACTGCAGCTAACTGGTAAATGACTCTTGAGATAGGGATTGGTCAGATAGGGATGGTTTGTGTCAGTTCAGACACAAGGTGGAAGGTGACGTCTAAGTGACAGCTCATGATATACTGTATTTGTTTAGTGAAAACAGAGAAACTGTGCTAGAAAGGAACGTATTTCTAAAGAGACTTGTATGTCATTATTAAAGCACATATATAATGTATCCACAGGATAGGTAATAAATGGCTGATAGCTGGGGGCCCCATCGGAGCCCCCTGTAACTCTTCCCTGCACGGCTGCAGTAAGGAGGAGCTTGAATAGAGCGGTGGTCTTCCATTCCATTCAATGTCTATGGGGCACATAAAATGCTGATTGTCTGTGCTCCCTGGTGTGTATTTGTTATTTTACCACCTTGCCTTATATTTAGGGGCCCCTCCAATGGTTAATGTGGGGTGCTAAGTGTTCTCTTGGAGACTTCTGCTTGCACAAACACTTTTGACGGCATTATTGGAGAGAACCATCCACATGCATATATATATACCTGTATATCTTATCTACAATTTTTTATCACATTTGTGATTTTCTTCTCTTTGTGGCCTCTTTTTAATGTTATGATATACACTTTATAGTAAATTGCCTACAAAATGATTTTTAGTGGACTTTGATCATCTTTTTTTTTGGGGGGGTAACACAATGAACCCTTTCCCACTCTGCAATGCACTGTTATGTCACGCTGAGCATATAGGTAACATTCATCACTGTTATAGTACAGAACTCATGATTTCGGGGTCTCAGTAAGCAAAAATACTTAACCCCTCAGATGCCGTGATCAAGTGCGATCATTACATCTGGGTGGTTAGAGGCAAGGCAAGATGGCACAATGAGATTGCAGGGTCCAAGTGTTTGGCAGCTAGGAGGCCAGTCAACAGTAAGGAAAAAAATTTAAAAAAAAATTTAAAGAAAGAATAAGAAAAATAAATATGAAAAATAAATAAGAATAACAATGTAAAAAACAAATAATAAAAAGTTGAAAAAAATCCCTTTGAAATTTAAAAATCACAAAACACAAACCAGGTATCCCTGTGTGTGTTTAGGTAGTGGGACATTCATCTCCTGGGGTAGACAGGTACACTGCAGCAGGCACACCAGTAATGGCAGTCCACACAATTTTTGGGTATAACTGGCCACAATCAGTTTTATTTGCAGGTTGATAAAAACAAAGCCTCTCTGGCTTTAACTACACTAAAGAATATATTGCCTATTAATTATTTTGCCACATGGTCTATCACAGTGTATAAGTTCACACTATCCAAAAATAAAAAAAAATTATCATGTACAAACAACATAGGAAAAAAAAAAATCCACCACAACGCACAAATTAATGTGTTTTGGTCACCATGGCTCCCCCAAAAATAGTAACAAAAAGTGATCAAAAAGTTGTACATGCCAAAAATTGGTACCAATAAAAACTATAGCTAGCCCCACAAAAAAAAACTCATTTTCAATTTTTCAAAGATTTCAATAAATGGTGATTTATGTTGTAAAAGCGGTAAAACATAATAAAACCAATGTAAATATACTGTAGTATTGTCACAATGGTAATGACTAGAGATGAGCGAATCGAAGTTGCAGAAGTGGAATTCGATCAGAATTTCAGGAAATCTTCGATTCACATGGAATCCGGATTTCCTGATGCTTCGTGGTAACGAATATTTAGTAAGAACCTTTGTGACATCAGACGGTCACATGATGTTCTCTAGTGATGTGATTGGGTAGGCGTGTCTTTGCTTGTTAGCAGATCTTTCCACATGAATAAAACTTGTCTGTGCTGGACAGAGAGAGAGAGACATGACCGTGGCATCCAAGGGCTTCCGCCATTTTGCCGCCCACCCCGGCTCTCTGCAGACAGGAAATAGCTGTTTATTCGCCGCAAATTAATTCGGATCGAATAGAATCATAATGCGAAATTCGGCAAAGTTGCCGAATCGAATTTTTGAATACTTCGCTCATCTCTAGTAAATGACCCCCTGGACAAAGTTACCATGTTATATTTAATGCACAGTGAACGCTGTAAAAACATACCGCAAAAAATAACAATAGAATTGTAGGGTTTTTTCATAGGACCCCCAAAAAATGTTGATAAAAGCTAAATCAAAACATATCTTATGATTTTTTTTTTTTTATTATTATTATTTATGCAGTTGAAAAACAACCTATTTATTTTTCTTATTTATCTTTTATAATCAGACAGGGACAGTACCTATCCTACCAGTATGATGAGTACTGTTCACTAGTCAGGGAAGCAGGTGCTGCCTCCAGCTGTTTCTGTCTAATTCTGAAATGAATCAGATCTTTAGCAGGTGAGATGGAGTGGTTGCTGCGGGCGTTGTGTCTGCTGCAGCCATTTATCACCTGCCTCATGTCTTCCGGCACTCACACTGATTCTCTAGTGATCTGCTCAGATCCCTCTAATAATCTGCAATGTACAAAAGCCAATGTTGTAGAGTCTGCGGAGAGTAGATCCATGTGCAGGCTGCAGCTAACTTAGGGCCCCCTCTTTCCAGGGGCCCAAGTACATACCAACTCGTAACAATATAACCTCATTCCCTCTCCCTAAACATGCACCCTTGGGTGAGCCAAGGATGCTCCTTTATTACCATAGGATGGTAAATCAGCTCCAACAGTGCTTACCTCCCAGACAAGCACAAGCACTGCATCAGTCATGGAAAAATTTTTGCTGATTGAGAACATAAAGTTCTTGAAAATTTGGCTGTAAATGGCAAAACAACAAATAAATGTTGTATAATAAAAATATACTTTGTGTACCTTGAAATCCAAATGTCTGTTCTTATAACTTTTTGAAACTTTCAATCTCAGCATGCAGTTATGTCTCAGGCAGATATATAAATGATGACAGGGGTGGTCTGACTAGATACTGGGTCTTACCATAAGAGGGGCGTAAAGGTGCTTCTCCTGCTGCTGTATAGAAAGACACTCAGAGGCTACTTTTGGGTAGTGTACCCCTTGAGGAGAGATCATTGACTGCTAGATATGTCTCTATGATGACAGACTGAGATGGAGCACGTTATTGGAGAGAAGCAAGATGGTCATTTCGACAAACTGCCGGCCATGTTGGCTGTTCAGACCTAGGTGTTAGGAACAGGGGTTATGTGAGGGCACACACACAGACCACCAGTAGAGAGGATTGTTTGATCTGCCGACAAGCACGAGCAGCTCCCACAGTTTTCTTGTGGGGTCTAATTTATTTTAGGGTCTAGACTGAGGTCTGAACCTTGTGGTGTTGGTACACTGGTTATGGGGTTTAGGATTGACAATGCTGGTCAAATCCGGGGGTAGGAGAGCAGGATACGGGGTAGACACAGCTCAGGATTTCAGCAGGCTCATCCTTGGGATACAAGAACATAGGCACAGATGCAAGATACAAATTTTCAACACTTGGACAACCACTGGGAAGTTGTCCACATCATCAGTATTTATGGCCCAGCTTGTATGGTTCTCAGCAAACAGACTCAGGTTTCAGGGTTCACAGGATACAGGCAGATTTTAGACTATTTCACTACTATATGGTATTAGTATTTCATAAATATATGTTTTTTGCTTGGGATCACGTCTAAAAATCAGGACAAAAAAATGTAACAAAATAATCATTCTAAATACAATACAACAGGCTTAGTCTTATTATATTTTGGATAGAAGGTCCCCACTGCCACTGAGATTCATTTTAAAAGTATGTGTAATCTATCTAATGACCAGCAGGGGGTACTATTATACCGTTTACCTTGTGTTGGCCTCTGTACACATGATAAATTCTACATGAATGGCCATATAATAATAATAAATCATCCATAAAAGTCCAATAAATTGTTAGTATCAGTATAAAGCATTGCGCAGCCTTATCAGTGTTTTCCCCTCTATTACTTTGGTGTGGCCACCGATCCTCTGTTTCCCACGCTTTTATCAAAATCTCTGTTACTTCCTCCAGTCAGCGCTTATTTATACCGTCTAGTAGTTATCACATGGTGCGTCCCGAGTGATCGTAATGATTTATGTCTAGTTTACATAAAGACACATGATCCTTCTTGATAGACTCAGCAAAAAATGTAGGAATCTGGCCCAAGACACCACACTTCTAACCCTGCCCAGTTTTGTCCATGCCTGCTTTGACCCTGCCCAGTCCCACCCACAAAGCACAGAGAGCTGGGCTGTTATATCTTCTCAAGAAGGTGTGAAGTTGGTAAAATGATGTAAAAAGTTTTAGGACAGGATTTGGAGATCAAAAGGGAGGAGTGGAAAGGGGTTTATAAGGTGCAGGTAAGGTCATTGCCCCTTGCTGGGGCCACAATGTGACACGATGGGGTCAACATGCCTCAAAACATACAGCCAAAATGTTATTAATATGTGCAATAAATGTTCAGCAGAATCCGTATCTATGCTCATGTATTTCCCCATGGTGTGAGCTACTTCCTTTATCTGGTTGTCATAGAAATGACCACTTGTGGCTGTGATATGGTGGACACACGTGACAACCCATTTGCTTTCTTCGCCTCCAGGTCCTTGCTTAGTTCTGCCTAGTTCCACTTTCATGTAAACCCGCCCATAGGGTGCAGAAGTTACAGTCGCTACCGGGCCCTGGAACCATAAGGGGGGCCCAGAGGTCTGTCTGCCACACAAAATATACCACTGTTCTAAATAGCACATAGTATTTAGGGGCCCCATTACAGATTTTACACTGGGACCCAGAAGTTTCAAGATATGCCAGAGCCGGCCAATGCTCCCTTTGGCCCCGCCCAATGCTTTTGTTGGCCCTGAAACAGTATAATGGCCCCATAGTGCCCCTATACAGTATAATGTCCCCTTGTGGCCCCACACAGTATACAATCCCCCCATGACCCTCATATAGTATAACATCCCCCCAGTGGCCCATACACAGTATAATCTTCCCCTTGTAGCTCCTACACAGTATAATGTCCCCCCAGTGGCCCACTCACCTTGCCCCGTTCCCCTGAAGCCCACTTCATTCTCTGTTGTTGGCAGCTTGGGAACAACAGGCATGATGTCATGATGTCACCCCTACTTCTATGCTGTCGGAAACAGAGACAGGGGCTAAATGGTAAAGTAGGGAGTGGGCGGCTTCACCATTGCATACAAATAGGGTTGATGCTGGGACATACGTCCTGCCACCCAGGACAGCGAGACAGCACCCAAAATCTGGGATTGTACTGCTGAATCGAGGACGGTTGGGAGGCATAAGCCAGGCTGCAGTACACTTTCACTGTTGGCACTGCAGGCTCCTAGTATCCGACATCTGAGCTGAATGCTATCTCTCTGACTTTCTTACTGCCATACCATCTTATCATGGCCCATTACCATACTCTGTCTGTAACATGGCTGATCTGCTGCTGTTCTGTGTTCACTCGCATGGAGACAAATACTCCCTGTTTTTTTCATCTAGGCATCACTGGATGCTACTAGCCAAGTGATGTCCAGCCACAAAACAGGCATCGCTGCCAAATCCAGACAGCCTGTTCTGCCACAGTGGAGAAAATCACTGACACTGCCCCGGGCTAGCATTTCCTGGGATCCAACCTCCTACTTACTGACGTCTCCCTTTAGTCCTGGCGTCATTTTCAATTCAACTTATCTCCCTGCGCTCCGGCTCTATAACCTGAAACAAATAACACACACTTAACCCTTTCAGGACCAAGCCATTTCTCCTTTTTGTATTTTGGTTTTTACTCCCTGCCTTCTAAAAGTTAAAGCTAAAACTTTTACACTCTTCCATTCTCAGAGCCATATAAGGGCTTCATTTTTGCTAGACAAATTGTACTTCCCAATGTCACCATTTTGTATTTCTTAACGATATACCGCATAGATGGAAAAAAAAAATTCAGAATGAGGTGGAACTGGGAAAAAAACACAGCTGTGCCATTTTTGTTTTGATAGTGTTCACCATGTGGAAAAAATGACATGATTTCTATATTCTGTGGGTCAGTATAATCCTGGAACTACCAAAATTTATATACCATAGTTTTTATTACTTTTTAAAATTTAAAACTTTGAAAAAAAAATCCTAAATTTCTACGCATCCCTATATTCTGACTCCCATAACCTTTTCTTTATATCTATACACAGAGCTGCATTAGGGTTTTTTTTTTTTTTGCGGGACAAGATGTAGTTTTTATTTGAAAACAGTTTGTAGAATATATGACGTTTGACGTTATCTCTTGTTATGAATTTTTTGGGGTAGGTGAAGCAGTGAACATAATAGTATAAAAATATAGTATAAATATAAAATAGTCATATGGCCATTTAGATTTTTTTTCCCCGTTATGACTTTTACTCTATGTAATAAAATATTTTTATATTTTAACAGTACAGACATTCTTAGACATGGTGATGCCTAATGTTTTATTTTTTATTTTTTTTATTTATTTAGTTCTACATGTGATGTAGAGAATGGGGAATCATGTTTTATTATTATTACATAAAAATTTTTAATAATATTTTTTTTTAAACATTTAAAAAAAAAAAAAAGTAGTAATCATCAGATTGCTTACACCATAGACTGCAATACTTCAGTCTATGGGAGAATTGCCATGTTACTATTGAGCCATGCCCATTGGAAACATAGTATGGGCAAGACTAGAAGCTGAACAACTTGCTGTGGGGAAGCCATTTGGGGCCTGAAACAAAACTAAAATAAAAAATAGCCAGTGCTCAGATGCTATAGTTGCATCTGACCATGGCCTCTGAGGGCTTCTTTGCCCATGATCATATTGGCATTATATAAATTAACCCCTTTTTCTACTTATAAAATAGCAACATGGCCAAAGGATTGACAACCTAAACTTCGGCCCACATTTTTGTGACTTAACAACAACAAAAAATTTGTAAGGGCAAGCCATGTGCTCTGACACTAAAAGTCAGGGTTTATGCCTAAGCAGTGGGAGAAGGGCACTTATGAAACCGTTGCACTGGGCCCACCAATGTGTTAAAGCAACCCCGAGCTGGCCCTTTTTGTTGTATATAAAATTATTGTGTTGAAGGATGGATGTTATCAACCCCTTGCCAACATAGTATCAAAGATGTCGATATTTTAAATATGGCTTCTGTTCAGAAGTCAAGTAGGTGCAATAGCCTCCAGGTCTGTGATTGTGGACATTTAATTGTTTTATGCACCCCTATATGCTCCATGGAAGCCCACCTGGTCCCATCTCCAACCCCTCGTCTTACTGTTAGATGCTGGTACGGCTCCCACACGCAGCCATCTGGTTCCTATTACAGCCTTGTGAACACTCCCCATCCTGACATAGGGAAAAAAAACTATTGAGACTTACCTGTAGTAAAAATATTTATTTCTTATGGTGAACACCGTAGCAGTTAAAAAAAAAAAAGAAAGAGCTGAATTACATTTTTTCACCTAAAAGAATTTTTTGTATTTTTCAAAGTTTTGGAATTTAGTAAAGGTATTAATAAATACATGACAAAAACTATATACCATAAATATCGTATCACTGTGATCATGCCAAATCAAAGAATATAAGGAACATGTCATTTTTACCGTACAATGAACGCCGTAAAAACAAAACCCGTGAGAAAATGGCACAAATGTTTTTCTCTGATTCTTCTACCCCATTTTTTTTCTAGCTTTTCAGTACATCATACAGTATATTACATGGTACCATTACAAAGTACAATTTATCCCGCAAAAAATAAGCCCTCATATGGTTCTGTGAACGGAAAAATAAAAAATATTATGACTTTTGGAGTAATAACACAAAAATCAAAAAAGTAAAAATGGCTAAATAGCTGAATCACGTTTTTTGTTTCGCCTAAAATAATTTTTGTATTTTTCAGTTTTGGATTTTTGTAAAGATATTAATACATGACAAAAATGATATATGATATACTATAAATATGGTCTCACTGTGATCATGTCAAACCAAAGAATACAAGGAACATGTAATTTTTACCATATAGTGAATGCCATAAAAACGAAACCTGTAAGAAAATGGCACAAATGTTTTACTATAATTCTTCTATCCCATTTTGAATTTTTTTCTAGTTTTTTAGTATATCATTCAGAATATTAAATGGTACCATTACAAAGTACAATTTGCCCCGCAAAAAATAAGCCCTCATATGGTTCTGTGAACGGAAAAATAAAAAATATTATGACTTTTGGAGTAATAACGCAAAAATCAAAACATTAAAAATGGCTAAGTAGCAGAATGACGTTTTTTTCGCCTAAAATAATTTCTTGTATTTTTCAGTTTTGGATTTTTGTAAAGGTATTAATACATGACAAAAATGATATATGATATACTATAAATATGGTATCACTGTGATCATGTCGAACCAAAGAATACAAGGAACATGTAATTTTTACCATATAGTGAACGCCATAAAAACGAAACCTGTAAGAAAATGGCACAAATTTTTTTCTCTAATTCTTCCAGCCCATTTTGAATTTTTTTCTAGTTTTTTAGTACATCATATGGAATATTAAATGGTACCATTACGAAGTACAATTTGTCCTGCAAACAATAAACCCTCATATGGTTCTGTGAACGGAAAAATAAAAAAATAAAAAATATTTAAAAAAAAAAAAATTAAAAATGGCTATGACGGAAGGGGTTAAAGAAGGTAAAAACTGCCTTGCTTTTTGCAGCATGGGATTTAAAGTTGTAGCTATGCATAGTGGCCATTCATAGCTAAGCAACTGTCTGTGGGCCTGAAACGAGGACCCCCTTCGATGACGTCCATATGGTCCTAGGGTATAAGATAAGAGATAACCCCTGTAAATATTCTAGTCTAGTGACACATATCCACTAAAGTACACAACAGCAAAGATCATGGGTGATCATGATAAATAGGGCACCTATTCAGAAAACTGATGAGGTTCCCAGCCCCCATAGTTCTTTGGAGCTGTCACTGAGGTACATGGTGATGTGACGCTCCTGTGCAATGCTGGACCCAGTAACCAGGAGACATCTTATCAGTGTACGGTCTGTAATTCACCCGCTACTAGAGATTACGGTGTATGCCAATTTCCTGCCCTATTTATTAGTGTTTGCTGGAGTTATTATAGCACTGAGCTCAGCGTCCTCGTAACATCTGCAGTCAGTAGAATAAACTCATAAAGACGTCCAATATATTCACCCGCCGTATCTCGTGTTGTCCTCAGCCTGGAATACAAAGGATATTTCCTAGCGACGCTTCTTTATTAATCTCCTCATATGATGTCTTGTACAAGACACATTGGTTATAGTACACTGAAGCTCGTCATAGACCTCATGGTTTTAGGACCAGTAGCAACTAGTCATAATGGTAAGGAAATGTCTCACATATGTAATGTTAGCATTGTAAATAAGATTACAGCTATTTTGTAGCTGTTTATTTAAGAAAAATCATGTTGGCGGCCATATTGGAGGCATAGACTTCGTGTAGTGACTGCATGGACAGTGCAGCAGGGTGTGTGTGCATTATGGCAGCTACAATTAATGGGACACAGGGTCGTTTTAACACATTGGTGGGCCCAGTGCAACGTTTTCATAAGTGTCCCCCCCCCCATCACCACCAGTTAGAAATACTTGACTTGCACAAATTGTAATGCCCCCTCAATCGCCCTTGCATAGTATAATGCCCCTCAGTGGCCCTCACACAGTATAATGCCTCCCTAGTGGCTCTATTCAATATAATGTCCCCCTCCAGTGACCCCCATAGTTTAATGTCCCCCTCCAGCTACCCCCAACTGTTTAATGTCCCCCTCCAGCTTCCCCACAGTTTAAAGTCCCCCTGCAGTTGCCCCCACAATATTATGTCCCTTTCCTACCAAACAAACATAACATAGATTGTAAGCCCTTGCGGGCAGGGCCCTCTATCCCACTGTGCCAATTGGTCACTGTTAGTATTATATTTGTTTTGTATATTTTGTGTACCGTATGTAAACCCTCAAATGTAAAGCACCATGGAATTAATATAATAATGTACAGCTGGAGCTGCAGGCGCGTTGTAAGTGGTGTCATCACACAGTGCCTGCAACTCCCGGGGGAAGAGAGGGGATGAATGGTGAAGCAGGGAGCGGACTGCCCCCTGCTTCATCAATGTATGCAACTCATCGGTGTCCTGAGGCACCAATGAGTTGAAGTTGGGGCAGCCCGGACCCACTGCCCGGAACAGTGAGACAGCAAAGGAAGGACTGTCCCAAATGAGCCCCCAGTACCATAGGGCCTGGTGCACCATTGGTCCTATGGTTAAAGCGGCCCTGATAGGACACAGTTGTCAGTAATATGTAATACATACTTGCAAAGGCTCCTGAAAAACGGAGTAACCTCCCGGACTCCTGGAAGAGCTGGCAAATTTTTTTTTGTGTGACTTGGATATTTTATGTGTCGGTCACATCCAAAAAAGGGGTGAAGGGGCATGACCAGCACATTTCTTGTGCATGTCTGTAAAATAATAACTGTCCTGTAAACTATAAAATAGTCTACAATTGAATGAAATCCTTACTCACGTGTTGACCCCTAAGGTAACATTATTGGAGGACTCTGCTTCATATAAAACATGGAGATTTATTGAAGTCTTCATGGGAAACAAATATATGGAAAACTTCCAGCATAACAGAAACACCAGTCAATGTCTTACATTTCTTTATCAGAAGTGTGGAGGTAGGTTTCTTCAAGATGGATCTCTTGCAGACATCTTGGCTCAAGCTTATTCATCAATGTGTGTTGATCTTCTGCAGGACGATTCCGCCATCCTTCTCAAGGTCTTAGAGGAAGTAGCCAGGTTTGGAGAGAGAGACACCCAAAGTGAGAGACAGAGACAGGGACCCATCCCCACAGGGAGAGGGAGACCCCCCACCGAGTAGTGAGACCACGACATGTGTGTCTGTCAGTCATTTATATACATGAAAGGGGGTGTTTCCCAACATTCTTATACTTTCTACTACTGTACTTGGACAATACTAAAATAGTCATACTCTATCCACACCCATGCACCATAAGTTACAAGAGCTTTGTCAGCAAAATACAATTAACCCTTAAAGGTCTTGAATATTGCATGTCAAATATTATTTAACAATGTCACAAGAAAGAAAACCTGACGATGTCCAGAAAGGGCATGAACATGCCCATACTTGCTAACTCTCCTGGAACGTCTGGGAGGCTCCTGAAGAAAGGCGTGACCTCCCGGACTCCTGGAAGAGCTGGCAAACCTCCTGGTCATTTTTGATTTCGTGACTTGGGAACTTTATGTGTTGGTCAAGTCTGAAAAAGTGGCGTGACTTGTAGATTTTGTGTGCATGTCACAAGAAAGATGGCTTGGCGCTGTCCAAAAGGCTATCATGATACCATCATGGGGCGAGGGTTGGTTATCAATTCTAGAGGAGAGCCAGAGCACTTGCAGTCATTGGTAGGTAAATCAGACTCCGCCCCAGTGTACTTGCAGGCTGATTTGCATATCCATATAAAAAATAATATCGCCGCAATGCTTCATTAGTTTGTGTCCACAAAGGTATATTTCTACTATTAACCAGTTCCAGACCACTCGGTAACCGTATACGTTTAGGTGCTCCACTCTTACCTGTACTTGTTACTACAGCTGGAGCTCCTCTAGAGCAGGCAGGGATGGTTTATTACCGTTCTTGCCTTTGTAATCACTGTGCAATGTTAAAATGTCCTCCAAAGGTCTATTATAACCTTATGGGGGGCACGATGTGAAAAAAAATAAAATAAAAAAAAATAATAAAAAAGACAAAAAATAAAACTTAAAGAAAAATACCCCACTCCAATACCACGCCCACATCACAGGTTTTAGCCCCGCCCTCTGTGACACAACATTATGTGTCAGCTACATAACAATTAACAGAGGGAAAATTATTTTAGGCTGAGGCCCCACGTTGCCAAAGCATACAATTACGTTATGATACAAACTTGATGATCCAACAATCAGTTGTCACAAGCACAGGATCCAAGAAATCATAAAACTTAACCTTTAATGTAAATTATAATAATAAATATTTAAGACGGTCAGAGAATATCAACAATTAATGTGCACAAAACAAACCGTGCTCTAGATAAAAAAAGGGAACGGTCTTACCCGGACCTACTGAGAGACGTTGGGAACTCAACGGGACTTACAGATGAAGGGCTGGTATAATTATACCCTATCTCTCACCTATTTCCCACAATGTCTCCTGTCCTAACAAGGACAGTCCCAATACTCTCCCTGTATCTCCCTATCAAATTAGATCCATTTAACTACTGCTGACACATACCACTCCCACATCACAGTAGGCCCAGAGTTAAGCTGACCTTTCCCCCTTGACAGTATAAAGTTGCCCATGGTCTCTTACTTCAATAATAATTGCAAAGAAGGGGGTAAGACTAATCTGGGATCCAATAGGTGCACAAAACACAATACCTAGTACCAAGGGACATAACTACCTTCCGTGTCTGGAGTCAGGCTGAGGCATAAAGGGGTTGTCCAGGAAGAGCGGATATTAGTCTGGGGGTCCGGGCACCCATTTGTCATAAGGAGAAATTGAGGGGGAACAAGTGTCGGCCCCTTCTGTCCCCCCAGTCTGACTATTGCTTTGTGGGCCACTGTCCTGCACGTCCCCTGACGTATGACATATGCCAGGCTCCTTACATCTGGCCATATGAAGACTTCCTTTCCTTCTGACACCCTCAGGCACAAAAAAACTGAGTACGTCATCTTGTCCCAGGGAATCATAGGCAAAAGCAAACACTCTATTCAGTGACTCACATCCCCCTATCTGTCTCCTGGTTCTCAGATGGAGGTGATAAACAGTGACAGAGAGCAGGTTGGACGTGCCTTATTAACCCTCTCTTCCCATGACGCACACACTGGCTGCAGGGCAAAATCTGGAAGGTTTACAATGAAGTGGCCATTGGATGGAGTCTCTGATCTGGACTGACACAAGAGACAGACCAGCATCTCTCCAGCAATACCACAGAAGGAGTTCACAAGGTAAGATCGCATCCTTATTGCTCTGCGGTACTCTGAGAAGTGCATAGCAGGGGGTAGAGGATGGTGGTGGTAGTAGTGCTCATGATGGGGTACATAGGGGAATTCATCCTTTTTTTTTTCTTCGTTTCAATACTCATTCTAATTGTAAAGTGTAGATATATGGGATAAATGCAAGGCTTTGAATCAGGTAGAGATGTAGCAGAGCTGAATTTGTTCTTTACAAATACAATGTACTATGTAATTCCATTTATAATACATAATAGTATCAAAGCCAGGGACAAGCTCAGCTCTGCTACATCTGTATATAGGTGGTAAATACTTTATATATTTTACACTTCGCTCATCTAGTCTTCTGTATCTGTTTTCGGTAGCATAAATACCCTTTATCTGCGATATATCCGGAGAACCGATGCTGAGTGATGTAGGGTATAGCCATAGACCCTGCACAACTCTGATATATGGTATATTAGATGTAGCAGAGATGTCTTTGTCATTGAGCACTTTGGAGTTTGCCAGGAAAAGGTTTACCATATAAATCACTGGAAAACAGATGGAAATATCATGAGAGTTATACCAGTCCCAGGAAGATATTTTACCTGTCTGATCCTCTTGTGTCCATATAGATAAGCAGCGCCATAGATGTTTGGCAGCCACTCGTCTCCTTTCATCCTGTAATCACTTCATGTCCAGATCATTTTCCCTGGTTTCGGGTTTTTTAGCACATGCGGTTTTGAGAGCAACAATTTTTGTGTTCCCGTCATATAATGTTTGAGTCTTTATTTCGGTAATATGTAGAACTTTATGTTTTTTGTTTTCTTACTTATTTTTATGTCATTTTTCTTTTTTCCCTTTTTGAACTTTATTTTTATGTCATTTTTCTTTTTTTCCTTTTTGTAACTTTATTTTTATGTCATTTTTCTTTTAATCTTTTCTTCATTTTTTTTTTTATGTCATTTTTCTTTTTTCCTTTTTGTAGCTTTATTTTTATGTCATTTTTCTTTTTTCCTTTTTGTAACTTTATTTTTATGTCATTTTTCTTTTTGAATCTTTTCTTCATTTTTTGACTTTATTTTTATGTCATTTTTCTTTTTTCCTTTTTGTAACTTTATTTTTATGTCATTTTTCTTTTTTCCTTTTTGTAACTTTATTTTTATGTCATTTTTCTTTTTTCCTTTTTGTAACTTTATTTTTATGTCATTTTTCTTTATCTTCCATTTTTTTACTTTATTTTTATGTCATTTTTCTTTTTTCCTTTTTGTAACTTTATTTTTATGTCATTTTTTTTTTCCTTTTTGTATCTTTATTTTTTCATTTTTTTTCATTTTTTATTTATTTTTATGTCATTTTTCTTTTTTCCTTTTTGTAACTATTTGTCTTTTCTTTTTGTAACTTTTCTCATTTTTATGTCATTTTTTGTTTTTTCTTTTTTCTTTTTTAACTTTATTTTTATGTCATTTTTCTTTTTTTCCTTTTTGTAACTTTATTTTTATGTCATTTTTCTTCATTTTTTTACTTTATTTTTATGTCAGTTTTCTTTTTTCCTTTTTGTAACTTTATTTTTATGTCATTTTTCTTTTTGAATCTTTTCTTCATTTTTTTACTTTATTTTTATGTCACTTTTCTTTTTTCCTTTTTTTTAACTTTATTTTTGTCATTTTTCTTTTTGAATTTTTTCTTTTTTTTTTTTACTTTATTTTTATGTAATCTTTCTTTTTTAATTTTTTTCTTTTTTTTTTTTTTTAATTTCGGTGATAATGTAATATTTTTAGTAGCTACTTATATATTTTTTTAAATTATTTTCCCTCTCTATTATGGTTATTTTTGTATAGGTGACATATACTCATTGAGCGCTGTGTACACAGTGATGGGGAAGACAAGGATGATGATAAACCATCCCTGCCTTGTTTTTGACAGCCGTCACTGACAGCTGTCTCCCCGCTCCTGCAGCTGCACGAACTTGTGCAAAGAGATACTAGTATGTCCTTGCAGAGCTAAATGCCGACTGCCCTGATGGATATAGCCTGTGGGCAGTCAGCAAGTGGTTAATCATGAATGGTTATGTTAAGGCCTCATGCACACACTCGCGTCTGCAGCCAGTGTGCTAGCCGTATTTTTCACAGCTAGCACACTGACCCATTCATTTCTATGGCCCCATACACGACTGTGTATTTTCACGGTCCCGTGTATGGGGCTGTGAGCCGGGGATCACATCTCAGGATAGGTCCTATTCCTGTCCATTTTGTGGACCGTGCTCACTGGAGTGCTGAGTTTGTCACGTGGCACGACTCAATGATATCTTACACGGGACTGTGGCTTCCATTTACTATATTATCTCACTTCAGAGAGTTACCACAAGTCATGAACAATGTCAACAATTTAAGCAAAATGACAAGCTCAGCTCTGCTACATCTAAGAGCCAAATGGAAAAAAAGAGAAGCCCCCGGTTATGGCACGGGATATTTACTCATGTTCTGTAGTCATTGAAATATGTTGCCAATGATCTTTAGTTACTCGTATCTAAAGCTGGTTTCACATCTGCATCGGAGACTCTGTTCGGAGTGCCCAGCACAGATCCATCTAAAATCACTGGATGAAAAAGTCCTGTAAGCCAATCTTTTGAGTCCGGCGGTTTCAGTTAAAAGGGATTGGACACCCGATAGACCGCATTATAGTCAATGGGGTCCTGTGCGCTCCGTTTGAGTCCATCACAGAATGGATTTGTTTTTCTGTTCTTCCACAATACACTATGCAGCATCAACCAGTAACCAGGATCACAGTATTATGTGGCTTCTACATTTATGACCCTTGGGAATGATTGTAATAAACAAGTAATTCTAATGTAATCTGTGTATTAGTTATCAAATCCAACCAGCTGGATTAAAAACCTTCTACCGTTTTGTGTATACAGCTCCTATGCAGATTTATGTGTCTCCATGGTTATAGACTATCACTAAACCCTACTTCTTAAAGAGGGCCTTTCATGTCCTGTGACACCGGCAGTATTATATACCGCTAGAAAGCTGGCACTGCGCTGAATTCAGCACACTGTGAGCTTTGCCAGTATGCGTCTGGGTGCCGAAGATATCAGTGCCGTTAGTTTCAGCAACGATATCCCTTCATTGTCAGAAGGGCGGGCCTTACAGCCTAGTGTCATCACTGGGCTGTGAGGAACACAACCCACCCCGACAGTAGTCTTGGCTATTGAAAGCCTTTTTTAAATTCTATCCTAGTCAGAAGTAGGGAACGACTGCTGGATCAGACTACACAGGGTTTGCTTGTAGTCTGTAACCATGGAGACAAATGGATTTGTATAGGAACTATAATGGTAATATTTTTTTCTTAATTAAAATTATTTGTAAAGTTGCTTCATTTTTTTTATTCTAGATACAATGGAGTAATTTTAGATTACTAAGGGCTGTTGTATTTCTGAAATTGATAAAATAGACAGGGATACGGAAAGCTAAGGCTGGGTTCACACTACCGTTGTTAATGACCGTTGCTGTCTTCCATCATAGGATGACAGCAACGGACATTAACTGCTGCAGAGAATGGAATCAATGTATTGACTGTGTACCGGACAGATCCTCCAAAGTGACGATTTCTGTACCTGATCCCTTTCTGGCCAAGAGATCAGAATTCTGAACATTGAACACCTTCCATTAATCCTTAAAGAGGACCTTTGACCACCCCACCAACTAAAGCTCTTTTAATCTTTTAATGGGTGATGCTCCACTGATTCTGGCATAGTTGTATTTTTTTTTTCTAGCCTGCACCATTTCTGTGAAATCAGTGCAGCTTTGGTGTGTAACATGCAAACTAGACTCTCTAATGTCAAGTGGGTGGAGCAGGAGCAGGCAAGGGGGCGTGATGCAGAGCTCTCAACAGAGGCAGACAGTGTAAGAGCTCTGAGTCACACCCACTTGCTTGATCCTGCCTAACACCACCCACTTGACAGTAGAGAGTCTAGTTAGCATTTTAGGTGCCAAAACTAACAGCATTGATTGCTCAGGAATGGTGGGGGCTAGAGAAAGAATTCCTACTGTGCAAGAATCAGTGAAGCAGTGACTATTAGAGGATACAAATAGCTTGAGTTTGTGGATGTGGTGAAAGGACCTCTTTTCTTTTCTAAACTGGGGTTTTTAAATCAGTATACCCGTTTAAAGTAATATCCACCCTGAAGGGGGAGCGGGATACTGGGGTTAACTGGAGTCACAGTATCAACCAGTTTGAGGGAGTATGCTATTTTTTTGTCCTTGCCAATATTGGAGTGTTGGGGTCTACCATTAGAAGCTTCAGCTATTCAGCCCTGTGTACATATGGTCTATATGCATGTGTATGTCACTTTGATAGATATTAGACATTATAATGTTATACCAGGTCATACCATCTACCATTGTTATACCGGGTTATACCATCTACCATTGTTATGCCGGGTCATACCATCTACCATTGTTATGCCAGGTCATACCATCTACCATTGTTATACCGGTTTTTACCATCTACCATTGTTATACCGGGTCATACCATCTACCATTGTTATACCAGTTTATACCATGTACCATTGTTATACCAGTTTATACCATGTACCATTGTTATACCGGGTCATACCATCTACCATTGTTATGCCGGGTCATACCATCTACCATTGTTATACCAGTTTATACCATATACCATTGTTATACCAGTTTATACCATCTACCATTGTTATACCAGTTTATACCATGTACCATTGTTATACCAGTTTATACCATCTACCATTGTTATGCCGGGTCATACCATCTACCATTGTTATGCCGGGTCATACCATCTACCATTGTTATGCCGGGTCATACCATCTACCATTGTTATACCGGGTCATACCATCTACCATTGTTATACCGGGTCATACCATCTACCATTGTTATACCGGGTCATACCATCTACCATTGTTATACCGGGTTATACCATCTACCATTGTTATACCAGTTTATACCATCTACCATTGTTATACCAGTTTATACCATCTACCATTGTTATACCGGTTTATACCATCTACCATTGTTATACCAGTTTATACCATCTACCATTGTTATACCGGGTCATACCATCTACCATTGTTATACCAGTTTATACCATCTACCATTGTTATGCTGGGTCATACCATCTACCATTGTTATGCCGGGTCATACCATCTACCATTGTTATGCCGGGTCATACCATCTACCATTGTTATGCCGGGTCATACCATCTACCATTGTTATACCAGTTTATACCATCTACCATTGTTACACCGGGTCATACCATCTACCATTGTTATACCAGTTTATACCATCTACCATTGTTATACCGGGTCATACCATCTACCATTGTTATACCAGTTTATACCATCTACCATTGTTATGCTGGGTCATACCATCTACCATTGTTATACCGGGTCATACCATCTACCATTGTTATACCGGGTTATACCATCTACCATTGTTATACCGGGTTATACCATCTACCATTGTTATACCGGGTCATACCATCTACCATTGTTATACCGGGTTATACCATCTACCATTGTTATACCGGGTCATACCATCTACCATTGTTATACCAGTTTATACCATCTACCATTGTTATACCAGTTTATACCATCTACCATTGTTATACCTGGTCATACCATTTACCATTGTTATAACGGGTTCTGGGTCATACCATCTACCATTGTTATACCAGTTTATACCATCTACCATTGTTATACCGGGTCATACCATTGTTATACTGGGTCATACCATCTACCATTATTATACCAGTTCATATGATCTACCACATTTCACACGGTGAGTCCATAAGGTCATATCCTCTGGGAAATGAAATAAATAGCACAATATTACCAATAAGACAGATCTTAGTCCAGTAGTTTCTCCGCCCTTCACTAACAGGGCAATAAAAGATAACATTTATGACATATCAAAGTAATAAAGGTGCTATTACATGGGCCACATATCAGGAGCTACCAGCAAAGGCAGACTGTACGGGGATGAATTGGTTGATTCTGTCCATAGTTGGTAAGGAGGGGAGTCTGCAGAAGTGTTGCTTGGTGATACTCCCACATTAGATGGATCACAAGGTACTGTACACGCTTTGGATTAGTTCATAGGGAGTTATAACTTTAGCCCTTAACTGGATATTTCAGGACTTGGTAGCATGCCAGCACTAGCACATGTAATCTGCACAGTCTATGAGTCTTTCTTGCTAGCAGCCAGTTTTTAATACCGCTGATGAAATTGCAGACAGATCTATAGTTCCTGCTGTCCTTCCAAGGCTACCTGGGCCGTTTTAACACATTGGTGGGCCCAGTGCAAAGGTTTTGAAGTGGATGTGATAACTCAGCAGTCCTGCTTGGATGAATTTTAGCCCATTCCTCTGTACAATATCGCTTCAACTCTGTTCTGTTGGTGGGTTTCCTCCCATGAAATGCTTGTACAACATTTCTATTGGATTAAGGTCAGGACTTTGAGTTTCCAAAACTTTAACTTTTTTCTTTTTTTTAACCATTCTTTGGTTTTATTAGATTTATTATTGCTTTTACACCAGTTTTACAAGGCATAAAAGTTTTTTTTTTTCTTGCACAAATTGTGTTTTTTGCAGAAAATCTTTTTTAACTTTTTGTGCTTAAAGGGAACCTGTGAGGTCTGTTTGGGACACTAAACCAACCACAGGTCTTTTTGAATTTGTGCTTTAGTGTCCAATATAGCGCTATTCTAATACTAGTTTATAAGGAGCTGTGGGTGGTTAAGTGTCCCAAATAGACTTGATAGGTTTGCTTTAAAACATCATCTCCGTAGAGCCTCCTGCAACACTGGAGGCAGAAGAGTGCGATGTAATCACATGTTACTGCTGTAAACACACAGAAGGTACCTGCCAAGATCCCGGGAGAAAAGTTTTATCAACATCACTTTTGGGTCTGGCATTTTCACTAAGATATAGTCAGATATACTTAGTCAGTGATAGAGATGGCTACAAGGATTTTCCACATCAGACCATTTGGATCTCAACAATCTCAAGAAAAGGGGTTCTCTGCCCCTGTTCCATTAGAAATATGGGGGAAAACCTAACATGACCCTTATTTCCTTAGTTGAGGGTATGGGAGGACAAGGTGGACACAACAAAACTAAAGTGAAAATATATATAGGTGAACAAAGCCTGGTGGAGACGTCCAAGGTACGATTAACCCTTGTTTCTCTGTATTTTTAAAGGGTGCCTCCTCTGGTGCCATGATGGAGTGGAGCCCATGCAGGTGGCTGAATGAGAAGAGGGGCTCCAGACAGGTGGTCCTTGTGGTGGTGTCTGTAGCTTTACTCCTGGACAATATGCTTTTCACAGTGGTTGGTAAGTTTGTCTCTTGAGATAGAGGTTTCTGGGACTTGAATATTGATGACCTATCCTTAAAGTAAGTCACCAATATCAGACTGACGATGGGTCAATATGTGGCACTTCTACTTCACTGGCCCGAAACATCAAGCTCATTGGTCACACGGCCTGTTTGTAAATTAGTCCTAGTCAAATGAATAAGAATGAGTTGTAATTCCAGGCATGGCCACTATACAGTATATGGCACACCTACAGCCTCTTCAAACTGTATTGCACAGTGGAGGTTCGGAGCTAATTCCCATGACCAGAGTGAACTGAAGGCATTGCTTTTTGTAATGCTCCCCAATAGTCCCCATAGCCGGTGCCCACTGGCCTCATACCATTCTCAGTGCAGGACGGCTCCTGCGTGGCGAGATCACGGAAGCTGTCCTATTCCTATTACAGTTGGGAGCCTATTGAAGGCTCCCAGGCTTGTTGCAGGAATTTAGCTATTGAGGCAGGTCTATGACGATCCTCAGTAGCTATATAGTGAATCTCCCATAGACTGCATTACAGCTGTATTGCAGTCTATGGGACACGCAGTCAAAAGAAGTCCTCTAGGGGAGGCTAATAAAATAGTTTGAAAAAATTCTTTAAAAAAATTAAAAAAACAAAACAAAACAAAAACTCTAATTCAAATTACCCCCTTTCCCTAGATTTGAAATAAAAATAAACAAACAAAAACAAACAAATTATACATCACCATGACTGAAAACGCTCGGTCTGCAAACATATAAAAATATTTTTCCCACATGGGAGTCATTTCACCTCCCATAAAAATTTGAATAAAAAGTGAACAAAACAACAGACATTCCCCAAAATGGTATAAATCAAACATACACCAGGCTCCGCAAACAAGATGTCTTTTGCTTCCCTGTACGTAGAAATATAAAAAGTTAGGGGTCACTGAATATGACGACTCCAAGAATTTTTTTTTTTTTTTTTTTTATAAAGTTTCGGATTTTTCTAAGGGGTTAAAATGTAAAATAAATAAAATATAACTTTGATATCCCTGAAATCGTACCAACCAATAGAATACAAGTGACATGTCATTTTGACTGCACAGTGAGCGCTGTAAAAACAAAGTCTTCAAGAAAGTCGCACATACGCAGTTTTTCCTCCATTTCCACCCCATTCTGAATTTTTTTTCAGCTTCCCAGTACATCATATGGAATATTTAATGGTACCATTATTAAGTACAATTTCTCTCGAAAACATTAAGCCCACATATGGCTCTATGAATGGAAAATTAAAAAAGTTATGGCTCTTGGAAGGCGGGGAGTCAAAAACCAAAATTGAAATTCAAAAAATGACTGTGTCGGGAAGGTTTTAAAGAATCCACCTCATTATCAAAGTGTATGGAAAATGCAGTGACAATAAACTGATGAATAAGGGTCATTGGTCCTCATCTGTGAGCATTTATGGCATATCAAACCTCTTTTCTGAGGTGTATGGAAAATTTGGGAAATTGATGAATGGGGGGGGGGGGTGTCAGTGGTCATGGTACAATAAAAGGTAGTCTAATGGTTCTAAAGTAAAACCTGTAAATTCTTGTTTGGAAAAGAAGGACTATTGCATATGACCATAGATCCCTCTCATGTCAGCGACCTCCATTGATAGTTGGCGGCAGGGCCAGTCTGCTTTTGGGATCACTAGGTCTCCTCGCTGCCAGACTTCATTTATCGGCATAAATACAAGTATGAAAAAGACAGTCTCTATGAAAAAATAGAATAGAGTTACCATAACATTTATACTACATTGTGAATATTGCAAAAACAAATTTAAAAAATTTCAGAATTTCTGTTTTTATTTCCATTCCCCTCCAATCAAACTTTAATAAAAGTATTAACCTCCGAATGGTGCCATTGAAAAGTAAAACTAAACCACAAAAAAGTACCCCCAAAAATTCCCTAAGCCCTCATACAGTTGCCAAGGGAAAAATAAAATGAGAAGAGACTGATATTATAAATGGGACATGGTAGGTGGGGGCCCTGTTGCAGATTTTGCATATAAAACCAAGGAGCATTTGGTTAGGTCTCTGCTTACGTCTACTATGACTGAGGGCAGGACTGGTAGACTTTGATGCCCCCTGACTCCTGGGAAATACTAGACTCATGGAGCAGACACTTTTTACTTTCACATGACCACGTATCTATATCTAATACATAATCCTTTCTGTCCAGTTCCCATCATTCCGAGTTTCCTCTATGAAAAAGAACACAAGAGTTTAAACACGTCCATGGTCCTGACGTCTTCCTCTTCTGCTTCCACGCCTTCATTTGCCACCATTTACTCTTATTATGACAACGCCACATTCTCAAGTGGCCAACCAGACCATCAAGGGATCATCAACAAGACCCAAGAGGTCCCCCAAAATAATACCTGCAAGAAGGAAACAAGTGTCCTAAAAGAAGAGAATGTCCAAGTTGGTCTCCTGTTTGCATCCAAGGCAATATTACAACTTCTAGTTAACCCTATAGTAGGACTTATCACCAACAGGTACATGTTGGGAGAGGGTTGGGGTCTTGTAGTACAAGATGGCGCTTCGCACAGCTCTACTAGATTACATCTGCTTGTACTAATACTCTTCTTCTTCTCCTAGGGTTGGATATGATATGCCAATGTTCTGTGGATTTATCATCCTGTTCATGTCAACTATAAGTGAGTTATGTCATTATCTATTACACGTCCACTATATCATGTCAGACATCACAAACCCCATAAAAATGACTCTGCATAGCTATAGGTGGTACAGTGGTCACTTCCGGGTTCTGGACCGTTAGGGTTCCCCAAAGGTCCTTCTGCCATACAAATATAGAACTTTTCTAAATGGCACATGGTGCATAGGGGCCCCCATTACAGATTTTGCATTGCGGCCCAGGAGCTTCAAGTTACACCTCCCCTATCCTCGGCTGCCCCATAGAGATGAATGGTGCAGTACTGCTTCTGCATTCAGACTGGGGTATATGGGACCCTCATTCCCCTTTCTCCCAGCATTTAGACTCCACCAATCTACTTCTTATCTAGTAACTTCTTCTATTTCTACCAGTTTTTGCCTTCTCTGGCTCGTATACACTTCTGTTCCTGGCACGATCGCTGCAGGGAGTCGGATCTTCATTTTCCACAGTTGCAGGTGAAATTTTTTTCCTTATTGGCTATGGATATCCTATATCCCAATGTGCATCTTTTATTTTAAGGGCCTTAGTTTATAATGTGCTCCTTTAACAGAATGTATAATATTGGAAGGTCATGGCAATTTTTGATAACTTTTTTAAGAGGCTAAATTTCTGTAGTTCTCTGCATGGGTATTGTAGGGGGCGTAGTTGTGGACACATCTGGGATGTGGAGCCCGAGGAGGCCTCACTGGTTCAGTAATATAACTTATGCTTCGTAGTTGTAGGTTTTGCATTGGGCACTTTACAAGACGCCTCAACAGGACCCCTGTGAATGTGACATAGGGGGAGGCATGGCTTATTGGGTTACATCCGAACATACAGTCTTAGGTTTTTACATATTATCCACATTATACCATTGGGGACGGATATGCAGTGGGAGGCCGGTGTATTATAATGTATTTAGCAGCAGATATTTATACCCCTTCTATAAGTCTATAGCAGCAAACTCAATATAACTGGACTCCTAAGTCAATTACATGGCTGTATACTACCTGACTGGTTGTCCTATGGGGAATATCTATATTAATGACTTCTCTTGTTGTTAGTTCCGCAGTCAATGGAGAATATCATTAGTGCGGCTCATTGTATTATATTGACGCATGGCTTCCCCGCTATCGTTTGTTATGGACATGCGGGTATATCACTTGTACAGCTTGTTGTATGGCTGGAAAAGTACAAAAATGAGTTTCTCTCCATTGTCCACTCAACCTTATTCCTTATATTCTAACTATATTAACCAGTAAAACATTGGAGTACATAGACTGCAGTACATAGACCCTATTAAGATATATGGATGGCTTGCCAACCACTTACCTGCCATCTCCCCGTAGTGCTCTGTAGCCTCTAAGGCTGGGATTTGGACGGACAGACAGCCAGGGCATATCCATCACAAATTATGGGACGATAAAGTCTTGCAAGGCCGGCTTTTTTGTCTGTAGATTTCAGTTAAAAAGAACAGATATCCGACAGACACCCAACAGACCCTATTATAGTCAATGGTGTGCTCTGGCTCCCTTGGTGTCCATTATTTTTGTGGCTGATGCCACCCACTTGACATTAGAGAGACTAGTTTGCATGTAAGACACCAAAACTCAATGAGCGATGTACACAGCTATGGCAGCCACCGTGATGCGGCTCCCCTCTTACCTGGCGGCAGGGTCGGCTCCAGGGTTGATGTGGGCCCTTGGGCGACAGAGCCTCGTGTGCCCCACAGCAAAAAAAAACAACTGAAATTGGGTGTTTTTTGCTGAGGCAGACCTACTGAAGTGAATCGTAACTAGCAACGGTATAATGCCCCATTTACATACACTATAATGTCCCACAGTGGCCCCTTCACATAGTATAATGTCTCATACCGTCACCATACAGTATAATGTCCCAAAGTGGTCTCCACACAGTATAATGCCCCTCAGCGGCCCCTCTACACAGTATAATGCCCCTCAGCGGCCCTTCCACACAGTATAATGTCACATAGCGGCCCCTCCACACAGTATAATGTCACATAGCAGCCCCTCCACACAGTATAATGTCCTACAATGGCCCATTCACACAATATTATGTCCCATAGTGTCCCCTATGGTGTTCATTGCATATAGTGCAAAAATTTTGGGTTCAGCAGAACATGTAATTTTGGGGGTTTACCATTAGAGATGAGCGAATTTTTCAAAAATTCAATTAAGCAGCTTTGCTGAATTTTCCGATTCGAATAAATTAGTGTCAAATCGCGTTAAAAAACAGCTATTTCCTTGGCGTCTATGCAGACACATAGGCTGACTTCCTCACTTCTGGGCAGGATCAACCAGGTACTGGGGGCTATTAGCAGCCTGGGGTCACTGGCCAGACTCTGGGCTGCAAAAGATGCATATCGGCACCCCCCGATCTCGCTGCGGGGGGTGCTGAGGGGGACATGTAGCATGGCAGAACCCCTTGGATGCCGCGGTCATGTTCGACCGTGTCATCCAAGGGGTTAAAACCCGGGATCTGTGGTTATGGAGCAGGGTGTTAGCTGTCAGTTACAGCTAACACCTGCTCCCGATGTCGTGGGTGGTCACAAAGGGTTAAAGGGCTGGCTGGCTGCTGATTGGCTGCATGCATGGCATTGTGGGTGATCCCACGTTCCCAGAGTTCCTTTCCCCATGTCCTAACGTGCAGCAGCCATTTTATGAAAAAATGTGATTCGTTACCACAAAGCGTGAGGAAATCCGGATTCGATGTGAATCGAATATTTCCTGAAATTCGGATGGAATTCCACTTCGTCAGCTTCGATTCGCTCATCTCTATATACCACCCATGAACTATTATTATACTCTGGGGTCTTTTTATACCCCAAAGTATAATGATCAAGCCCAGGGGAGGTGACAAACATAAAAACCAACGTTACTCACCTCTCCTGGGCTCCAGCACGACTCCCTACTGTTTTTAGCCCTCTTCAATGGCATCACAGACGTGGGTTATGCTGGTGTCATTATGAGTTGTGAGGCCAGACTAACTCAAGTGAGGTCTGTGACGACATTGAAGAGGCCCGAAGACAGTAGGAGCCCAGGAGAGGTGAGTAACATAGGTTTTTTTATGTTTGCTCACCTTCCCCAGGCCTCTGATCATTATACTCTGGGTTCTGAAGAGACCTCAGAGTATAATAATAGCATTTTTGGTCTGAGTAAAACCAGCCGGCAATCCTTGTGAGACAAATTTCGCTAGGTTCGCCCAATAAATACTCTTGCAGCAGGACTGCGGGCCTACTTACCAATGGCCACCTTCGCTTCCCCTTCAGTCCTCCAGGGGGCCCCATACATCCCAAATCATGTCGCTGGTGACATCATCCGTCGGGGACCAGAGACTGTAAGAGCTGCTGGGTCCTAGAGGACCCAGGTCAGCTCTGCAGTTATGATCAGGAGGCTATATTTCTCCTGTAACTAGGGCTAATGTATCAGCCCCAGTTACAAGAGAAATCAGTCAAAAAAAGGTATTGTTAAGATGCCCCCAAATGTCTATTATGATCTTATGGCGGGCAAAAAATATAAAAATAAATAGGCAAATAAAAAAATTAAAGTAAACAAATTAAAAAAAGAAGTTAAAACCATACCCACATCACAGGTTCTAGCCCCGTCCCTGGCGACAGAACACTACATAAAAATTACCTAACAGAGAAAGAAAATTATTTTAAAAAGTTTTTTAGCAGCACTTAATAACTATTAAAAAAATGTGAAAAAGAGACACATTTCTCCTTTTCGGTTTACATTTTCCTGTATATATATAAAAAAGAAAGACATGATAAAATAAAAATGCCTACTTGCCTGAACTGTCCTGGGTGACAGACGACAACTGGGTGACAATCCCTTTTTAACATATAAGTGATGACACAGAACGCAAGACAAACAACAACAAAAGGGAGGTCAGCTAGCCAAGGGGTTGGTAACAGTCGAGCAACGCAGTACAGAATCGAAATCCAAGAGAATAATCAAAGATAAAGCCAGAGGTCAGGAATATGAATACAGGTAACAAAACAGCAAGAGTAAATAACCAGCACGCACAAGGCAATAGCAAGCACCAATGTGAATGTGAGCAAATAAATAGGAAGGAAGTACCCGCCCCAGACTTGATAGGAAGATAGGCTGTCAATCACACAGGTAAGGCTAAAATTAACTATTAGAGGAGCAGAGGGAAACCAAAGTGAAGGAGATGGGTGTGGTGGAAAATCGATTACAGAGGTGAGGGAATAGGACAGTGTTCAGACATTACAAGAAGAACCCAAAGAAAGGAATCACAGCCTGACACGCCTCCTGCGCCAAATGGCGTCAAAGCCCGGACGGGCAAGGATGTTACAAAGACATAAATAAAGATGTGTCACTGAAAAAAGACGCAAAACCGCATGTACAAAAAACCTGAAAATGTGTCCGGTCCTGAAGGTTAAAGGATGAAAAGAATTTGACTTGGTGCAGGTGGTGAAGGGTCCTCTTTAATCCTTTGAGACCCCTTACACAGTCAATCCTGTGACTAAATGGGACACTTGGGAGATTTGACAATGTGTCTGGCATTATTATCTGGTGGGCAAAATACTATGAATGTTTTTATGTTTCTGGCATATACTGACTTGAATACATGTATCCACAGGTTTGGGAATGCTGGCTAATGTATACACTGATGACTACGAAAGAGGACAGGCCATGGGCATTGCACTAGGAGGCCTGGCACTGGGTGTGCTCAGTAAGTACGGTGCTCATTGAAGTGACATCAGTCTCTTGGTTTATGACTTGTAGATTTTAGTTTATGTAAAATGTTTCCTTCTCTAATTTCTCTCTTTTTGCAGCTGGCGCCCCCTTTGGGTCAGTTATGTATGAATTTGTTGGGAAAGCTTCTCCGTTCTTGGTCTTGGCCGTTCTTGCTCTGCTAGATGGAGGTAATATACTGGCATATATTACTGTATTACATTTTTTGGTAGGAGCATTATTCTTTTTTATAGTCTAGAGACAGGGGTGAAATACTTTGTGTATCTGTAAAGTGGCCCTGAAAGCAAGAGAGCCAAAAAATAATAGGGGTTCCTATTCTCTATTAGATGACATGTAAGGGGTTATGCACCTTCCTATTCATGTCTTATAATTACAGGTTATAGTCTGGTAGGCAGCTGTTACATCACAGATGCATTTCCATCAGGTAGGCTGTTGTGACATCACAGTGTAATAAAAGTAAGTAACCTACTGTGACATCATTAATTGATTTAAGACACGTAAGCTGTCATGGCATCACATGTCTTTTTGTCACATAAGCTGCTGTGACATCACAAGTGAGTTTCAGTTAGGACACAATTGGTTTTTGGTAAGGATAGGTGCTGTGACCTCACAATTATGTTTCTGACAAGTAAACTCTTGTGACATCACTGTGGGTTTTAAGCGTGTAAACTGTGATATCACAACTCGATTTCAAACCTGTAAGATATTATGACATCACAAATCTGCTTCTGGTAAATACTGTGACAGTGAAATTGTCAGATAAGCTATTGTGACATCACAAGTGGACCTTAGGTAACATTTTGTGATGTCACAAGTAAAAGCTGCTTTGACATTACAATGGGTTTCAGTAAGGTAAACAACTGTGACGTCACAACTAGTTTAGTCTGGTATTATTCTGTGACATCAGTCACAAATGTGTGTCACACTAGTAAGCAGCTGTGACATCACAATTGCTTTTATTATTAATAAACTACTATGACATCACAACTGTACTTCAAGGAACTGCCAAATAATAAGCTTTTCAGACGTCACAAATGGATATTAGTCAGATAATATCCATGACATCAATGTGTGTTAAGCAGCCATGACATCACAATCACTTTTAGATTTAGTAAGGCACTGTGATATCACATGTGCATTTAAAGGGAACCTGTCTGGTCATTTTAGGACCCCCAACCAACAACAGCAGCAGCATAGGCGCCTAGTGTAGCACTTTAGGATCATGTCACTGAGTCCCAAAACTGATGCCAAGTCCCAAAGTTATTACCTTTTAAAAAGTCATCTCGACATATGCAAATTAGCCTCAGATAGTTCCTAGTCATTGTTCCGGCTGGTTATTTTGAGGTCAATCACGCCTACAAGGTGTGATTGGCAAGCTTCCTCCAGCAGCCAGGCCCCCTACGATCTGAAATCCTGTGCACACACATTTCGGGGAACCTCTGTTGAAGTGCTCAGGGCTTCTTGTATCTTTGAGCGCATGTGCTGCCATTGCAATGCACAACGTTCATCCCTCCAGCTCACCGCATGCCACCGGGGACACTGGCTGGGACTCCTAGCATCATAGATCACTGTGATGCTAGGAGTCCTGGTCTACTGACTGGTTAAGGCTGAATTATTCAGCCAATGTACAGACCAAATTTCCAATCCTGGATTTAACTGTGTGCATGGGGCCTAAAAGCTACATCTCTGTATACCGGCAAAGGAAATAAGGTAGTTGCATGATAATGTTCCATATGAATGTGCTGCCTTTGAAGAACCTATCCAATGGACACCTTGTATTTTGACTAGAGATCGGTGAACCGATTCATCACAAAGTGAATTCGACCCAAATATTCCAAATTGTTTGATTTTTAACAAAACTGAACAAATGTCAATTGGTTCAGACGAATAAAAATGGGCATTCGTTCTCAGCCTTTAGTAGGTAATGGTGGACATGCAAATAGATCCATGATCCATCTCACTACATCATACAGAGCACAGTTCTGAAAAAGTAATAGGAATTCCAGCAATAGTTAGAGGACTAGTAGAACTTAGAGAATCAAGCAATTACACAATCAGATTAGTGCTAGAGTTCAATAGAGATAGGATAGGACCACAGATACATAGTGACTGGTGGAATCTGTGCTTCTGCTACTGCTGTTTATACAGACTGTTAACCCTTTCATTGCCAAAAATCTAATTCTGTCTGACTGTTGTGCAATAGAGTAGTTTCATCTCTATACACATTCTTTAAACATACATTTTTTCTGACAAGACAATCCTGTTAGTGAAAAATGTTTTAAGGACTTTTTTGGACAAGAGTTTACAGTTTCTCATTAAATACATACTACTTCTCTAACAGCAAAGCGCTGATTTCACCTGCACAAATCTGAAAAAAATAACTCCTAAACCGTTGCATAAAAACTGTTTCTTGTTGTTCACCCAATATACAGTTTAGCCTTTGCTAATCAGAAAAAAAAAAACTTGTAATTTCATGGGTTGTTTTTTCCACTCTGGTGACCAAATACATGGTGTGACAGAGCGTTGTTGTTAATCTAAAAAAAAAAATCATTGCTTAAGCATTTTTTGTGCAACTGTACATTTATACATATACAGTAGTGCAGCCTGTGCTAAAAAAAAAAAGATTTTTTTTTTGGTGTGTTCACCAAATATACAGCTAGCCTGCGCTAATCTGAAAAAAAAAAAAAAACATCTTGTAATTTAATGAGTTATTTTTTTTCGCTCTGGTGACCAAATACACAGTGTGATGGATTATTGTTATTAATCTGAAAAAAAGTATTCATTGCTTAAGCAATTCTGTTTATGCACAACTGCGCATATATACATACATGGTAATGCTGCCTCTGCTAATCTAAAAAAAGAGTCTCCGTTCTTTCAGCAGTTTTTTATGGTGTCTTCGCCCAATATTCGCCTATATATCTGAAATCTACATCTATCTATATTTCTGGAAAAAAAAATGTTACTTTAAGCTGACTTTTCTTGAAAAAACAGCAACCCCACCCAAAAAAAAGACATTCACACTGTGCCTGAATTGTTGCCAAATTGCCAATCAATCACTATAATTAAGCACTGTGTGCAGTAAAAAAAACTACTGGAAAAAACAGGACAGGAGACAGACAAAAGGAGGGAAGGAAGAAACACTAGTGCAAGCACTAACTATAAGAATGTGGATGGCAAGAGCAACGCTGCTTCTGGTTTTGGTGGCACCGCCAGTAGCCGCAGGATTGCTGTACTTCCTGAGAAATAAATTGAAGTTTTTGATTATTTAGCTGGCTCATGTCAGTCACAGAAGGATATTGCATCTGAGAGTGATGTGATCTTGAGTCCGGCTTTTCAGTGATCTTGAGTCAGGCTTCCTTTTCCTACATAACAAATTTACCACAGGGCCTTTCTGGACTGTCAATTCTATCTCCTTCACATTCGTCACTGACACAGGACCCTGGTAGTGATGTGGCACCTGCTAAGCAATCTATTTCTCCTAGTCAGAGAAGTCTTCCTCCTCTTTTTGATAAGTTGGATGAGAACAGTCAGCATTGTGTGTAAGCAGAGGAGGAAGACATTATGACTGTTGGTGGTGGAGATAGTAGTGGTGGGGGGTGTTGGTACTACTACTACTGGTAGCCATTCTGGTAGGGGAGCTAGGGGGATATTTGGAGGTGGAAACTCTGAGGTTATGCATGGCCATGATGATTTGTCAGAAAAAGTGGGGAAGATGATGATGACATTGCCAGTGATGATTCTTTTGTGGATATGACCTGACAACTGGGTCAGGGTGACATCAGACAAAGAGGGTGGTGGCAGCGGTGATAAGAATGTTTCCAGACATTGCACATGCCCAACATCCAAAAAGCCTGCCTGGGTCAGACCTAGGGAAACCTCTCAGGGTGGGAATGTTGGCACTGGTGTGGTAGTAGCAGACATGTTTCTGCTGCTGCTGTGCAGCAGCAACTACACGCGGTCATCTCCTGTATGGGAATGTCTTTATATGTTGCCAAATGATAAATCCATGGCGATCTGCAAGCAGAAACTTGGTGGCCATGCAGGAACAAATATAGGAATGACATCTCTATGTACTCACATGAAAAGGCATCAGTTTCTTATTTGGAGAAATAGAGTTGTCAGTGGCACTGGCTGGTGAAGTGAGCAAGACTGTTCTCCTACTCCTCCCTGTGATCTTCCTGGTAGGCAGGCCACATCTACACCTAGCACATGGTCGTCATCATTATTATCATCAACTGTTTCTCCTCCTCCACTACCACACCAACATCAGTCATCCATAAGGGAATGTGTGGCCAGTCAACTGGCACTTGTGCAACTTAACCTGCACCTCGCTGCTGTACCACTTAGCGGATTCCATTGGGTTGAGCCAACTGATGGTATGTGCTCAACATTGATGGAGGATACCTACCCACCATTATTTCTGTAGGTATGCTATCCCTGCTTTATATCGCCATGTGTCAGAGAACGTGGGCCTTCTCTTGGGTATGTCAAACTGGGGAAAGGAGCACGGCACCGTTGATATGTGTAGCAGAAATTATGGACAAGGACAATACATGGCTTTCATAGCCCACTGGATCAATTGTGGCCATAATTCAGAAATGAAGCAAGACCAGGTGCTAGTTCCACCCTGGTTGTGCAGGCCCAGTTCTAACACCATGCAGGGCCCATCCAACTCCCATGGATCCTCCTCTCTGGACCACTTCTCGCCCTCATCTTCAACAGGTCAAACCATCACTTTCACTCCTATTCCTCCTTCTTCCCCCTTGTTTCATGGGTGTAAGGCAAAGCACTGCCATGTGGTTTTGCCAAGAACAACAACCATGGCAAGCCCCTGGGTGCACACATATGCTGGCAAGCATGGCAGGCTGTATGCTCCGCTTCTTATACAGCGACAAGTGTATTATTAGCATCAAGCAGATGTCCAGCAGATAACTCCAATAGGTTAGAGCAGTAGGGCCAATAGGTTAGAGCAGTGGAAGGATCTGGCCCAGTTTGTCATGGGAGTTTTATCTTGCCCGGCCACAAGTGTTATGGCCAAGATGGTGATCAGTGCTGCCGGTGGCATTGTAATATGTAAAGGGATGAAACTGTCCACAGGTAGCGTGGAAAAAATGACTGCGGAAAAAATACATGATGTGTTTCCGCTGCATTATTTTTCTGCAGGGTTTTTTAGCTGAGTTTAGCTACGTGGGGCCTTAGCCTAAGTCTGATGCCCCACGTGGCAGAAACGCAGCTTTTCTTTGTTGCAGATTTTGCTGCATTTTTTTGAGCCAAAGCCAAGAATGGCTTCAAAAGGAATGCGAAATATATAAGAAGTTTTTATACTTCTACTTTCTGCTCAATCCACTCCTGGCTTTGGCTCAAAAAACTGCAGCAAAATCTACAACAAAAAAAAAGCTGCGTTTCTCTACATGGGGCCTTAGGCTGTATTTTTTAATACAGATTTTGCTGCTTTTTCTTCACCAAAACCAAGAGTGGCTTCAAAAGGAATGGGAAATTGAGCAAAAAACTATTTTTCCCTTCTGCTAAATCCACTCCTGGCTTTGGCTCAAAAAAACACAGCAAAATCTGCAACAAAAAATGCTTCTTTTCTGTAACGTCTGACCTTAGCCTTAATTACTTCTGATGATGGTAGAATGTTTAGTGCTGTGTTCATACTTCGCAGTAATGTTATAATTTGACAAGTAAAACAACCCAATTTCTCACAATTTGGAGAAAACCCATGATATTAGTGCCATGTGTGAACACAGTTTTAGAGCTTGTACAAGGTAATCTAATCCAGCAATGTGTATCACAATGATCCTTCACGTTGTCCACAGCTCTACAGCTCTGTCTTCTGCGCCCCTCCAAGTTTACTCCAGGGGTGAGTATAACTTTATTTAAAGACTAACTATGATATAATCCGAGTATCTAGATCTGATGTACGTCATTGTGCTGTTTTTCCATAGAGCATTCCAGCGACACCCTACCTAGCGCTCCTCAGTGACCCTTACATTCTGGTGGCTGCAGGTAAGTTACAGCTGATCTGTCAATGGCTAGTACATTATATAGTAGAAACTGGAAACCTCATGCTCACCTATTGTACTCTGATGTTTTCTCCCCAGGGGCTCTCTGGATTGCTAATATGGCTATTGGAGTTATGGAACCCACCCTGCCCATATGGATGATGGAGACCATGTGCTCACCGAACTTGGAATTAGGTACATGTTATGCCAAACTGGTCCTCATGATCTTGCACATTCCCACTGAGAATTATGAGCATGTTAGTTTACAAAGACACTTTACAGCCTAGGCAAGTAATACCTTGTTCCAGCAATTAAAGGGTTTCTCTTCTGTAGACATTCCTCTTTCTTTAAAAACTTGCCCTAGGTAAGCTGATCACAAGGTGTCTGTCTAGTTGATGTGACCCCTAGCAATCTGCAGTGATCTGTTTATGAAACCAGCAGCCAGTTTTCAGTTTCCCTGCAGCACCGCCACAGGTGAAATTAAGTATCACATGGTTGCCAAGTCCTCCAGAGAGACATACACATGTAACTGCTCTCTGCTCTGAAACAGGGATTCCCGACCCCTCTATTAGGCTACATTCACATGACGGTCACGGTACTTTTTCTCGGCCGAGTGTACACCATTGAAACAATGGTCATGTGAATAGATCCATTAAAGTGTATGGGGCCGTGTGTTAGCCATTAATACAACACCTAGCACACTGCCGTGGAATACTGTTGTGTGAATGAGCCCTTACCATGAAACTTCTTAATAAGGTATTTGAACTGGGTTTTTAGAAATTGCAAGCCCTTTAACCCCTTCCTGTAGAGCGGCTGCCATATCCACCGGGTCTCCCGCGCTGCCTCGTTACCGGTGATCTGCGGGGAACCCGGGTATTGGATACCCACAGATCTAATATTGATAACCTATCCTGAGGCTAGGCCATCAATTTTTGAAACCAGATAACCCCTTTAATGCCCAGACTAACCCCTTCCCGACATCCACTGTTAAGAGTACGGCGGATGCTGGGTCTTTAAAAATGGCAGCCACTCTGAAGCAGAAAAGCCACCATAGCCACCGGGTCTCTGCTGTATTGTACAGTGAAGACCCGGAACTGTTTGTGATGTCCCCCCAAAAGTTAAAACAAGACCCCCCCCCCACTGGCCCCGTACCTTTACCGTTATCTGTTCCAATGGCAGCCAGGAGGCTAATGAATTCTCCCAGGCCTGTCATAGCAATATAGCTATTGAGGCTGGTCATATCTATGTAGTGAAAGTCCCATAGATTACAATACAGGTGTATTGCAGTCTATGAGGGGGGGGGGGATTTCAAAAAGTTTTTTAAAATATAAAAAACAAAAAAACCTAAGAATTCAAATCACTCTTCTTTCCCTTGATTTGAACTAAAAATAAATCATCAAAAACAATCCAAAAAGGCTCGCTCTGCAAAATATGTAAAAATGTTTTTCATATTCGGAGGACGCCGAAGCAGAAAAAAAAAATCAAAAGAACCAGACCTCCATTTTTTTGCAGTTTCACCTCCCATAAAAATTTGAATAAAAATTGGTATATCGTATAAAAATGGTATAACTAAAAAGTACACCAGGCCCCGGAAAAAAAAGACGCCTTAATCATCCCTATACACAGAACTCTAAAATAAGTTTCTAGGGTCAGAATTTTTGTTTTTGCAAAGTTTGGGATTTTTTTTTTTAAGGAGTTAGGCCGAGGCCCCACGTAGTGTAAATGCTGCCATTACATTAACTGCAAAGTGAATGGGATTCTGGCTAATCCCATCCACACAATGCGGAAAATAATTTGCAGTGGAAATCCTGCAATTTGAAAAAGTTTGAGTATCTGAAAACCGCAAAGTGTCAGTTATACCTACGGAAACGCTGGTGACAGCGCGGCTCCTGGTCATGTTTACCTGCTGGGAATCGGGATCCACATTGCTCACTTGCTGTACAATTTGTGGAAGTGAGATTCGGTACTGTAATGCTGTCCATTAGACGTCAATAGGACAGCTCTGACACCATGAGCTGCGCTGTCCCAGAACAGCAGATCTGCGGGGGTTTCACCTAAGGGCATCAATATTAGAAACTGGAAAACCCCTTTAAGGAGCAATTCACTGAGAAAGAATCACCATGGAGTCCCACAGTAAAGGAACCATGTGCTTCTCAAATACACTGGAGCCACTGAAAGTTTTTGAAGGCCTATGATTTTTTTAGTTTTTCTCTCAATGCTCTACTATGGTGTTTCCAGAGAAGCCCTACTCTGGATAGTCCAGAGAGGGTTGAGGCTTTATTGGGTGCCTCTTACTTAGAGGTATTAGTGAGTCTGAATTTACAGCCCCCACCAATGTTGTCTTTGCTCATGTCAAGACTGGTACAGCTTGGACTCCCGTACGCATTAAAGTGTCTGGCCCATGCAGTAGGTGCTGATGCCATCTGTACAATGTATGATGAGAACAGATAATTGATGTCTTTTTTGGGCGACTGTTGTGTAGAGCGGCGACTGCTCAGCATCCTGGTAATCGCAGCACTTAATCATCCTCCAGCTCCACAATCTCATTACAGGAGCATTAACAACCTCCTAAGGTTG
Source organism: Leptodactylus fallax (assembly GCA_947044405.1). Taxonomy (NCBI): domain Eukaryota; kingdom Metazoa; phylum Chordata; class Amphibia; order Anura; family Leptodactylidae; genus Leptodactylus; species Leptodactylus fallax. The sequence goes on along the minus strand of CAMRHE010001047.1, from coordinate 82,117 downwards.
TGCCCACAATTATATCATTGTACACCCTGCTAGCTGAATGGATTACACCGCGGCTGGAATATTTAACCATTTCATCATCAGCGGGTGTAATCTTTAAGTATTAACCACATATTCACTATGTTATCCCAGTATTAACCACACATTGACTATGGCTCCCCAGTATTATCCACACATTGACTATGTCATCCCAGTATTATCCACACATTGACTATGTCATCCCAGTATTATCCACACATTGACTATGTCATTCCAGTATTAACCACACATTGACTATGTCATTCCAGTATTAACCACACATTGACTATGTCATCCCAGTATTAACCACACATTGACTATGGCATCCCCAGTATTATCCACACATTGACTATGTCATCCCAGTATTAACCACACATTGACTATGGCATCCCAGTATTAACCACACATTGACTATGTCATCCCAGCATTAACCACACATTGACTATGTCATTCCAGTATTTTCCACACATTGGCTATGACATCCCCAGTATTAACCACACATTGACTATGTCATCCCAGTATTAACCACACATTGACTATGTCATCCCAGTATTAACCACACATTGACTATGGCTCCCCAGCATTAACCACACATTGACTATGTCATCCCAGTATTTTCCACACATTCGCTATGACTCCCCAGTATTAACCACACATTGACTATGGCTCCCCAGTATTAACCACACATTGACTATGTCATCCCAGTATTAACAACACATTGACTATGGCTCCCCAGTATTAAATGCACATTGACTATGACTCTTCAGTGTTACACAAAAATTGAGTATGACTCTCAAGTATTGTCTATGACTTCCTAGTATAAACTGCTCATTAACTGTGATGACCCAGTATAAACCGCAAATTGACTAAGGCTAGTTGCACATGACTGTCATCTGTGTGCCGCCCATGCACATAGATGTAATACACGGTCATGTATGTGGGCTGATAGACATGAATGGGTCACTGTTCTATCCAGGTTTTTCCCGGATAGCACACTGACCTTCCCCACGTCATCAGCAAGGGGCCTAGTACTCCCCAGTATAACTCACAAATGTTTACTTTCACAGGTTTGGCGTTCCTACCCGCCAGCATCTCATACCTTCTATGCACCAACCTGTTTGGCACTCTGTCACACAAGATGGGGAGGTGGGTCTATTCCTGTTCTACTGTTAGATAGTCAGTAGGTCATGATGATCTATCTGGACAATCACTCATCCTCCTCTTTCTTTCAGGTGGTTGTGCACACTTCTCGGAATGATTGTTGTGGGAATTAGTCTGCTCTGTGTGAGTATAGATAGCTCCGCGTCTGGTTATCACATAGGTATTGTGTCCTGTAGCTCATGGATGCACCTGTTTTACATGATCTAATGTTAAAGCGGTTTCAACTATAGATATTGTATCCCACCCTATCAATACCTTAAATGTACATGTGCATGGACACTGAGCCTGAGTAAAATATCATTAAGACTTGACTTTTCTAATCCATTTATGTCCACGCTCCCTCTCCTGTTTAGGTCCCGCTAGCTGTCAACATATATGGTCTTATTGGTCCTAATGCCGGCATTGGCATTGCCCTTGGAATGGTTGATGCGTCAATCATGCCTATCATGGGACACCTAGTCGATCTACGTCATACATCTGTGTATGGTGGGATATATGCCATCTCTGACATTGCCCTATGCATGGGATTTGCAGTGGGTAAGATTTTATTTGTACTATCGTCTAGTTTATCTATGCAACATTTAAAGGGATAGTTGATAAATGTATAATTCCTGGGGGTTTGACTACCGGGACCCCCAGTGATCCAGAGAAAAGGGGATCCTAAATGGAGTGGTAGTGAACATGTCGGGGCACTGCTCCATTCACTACTAAGGGATTGACATCTACTGTTCTCTGGTCTGTTTATAGAATGCAGTCTCTGGTATACAGTATGTACAGTACTTTGCAAATGTTTTAGGCAGGTAAATGCTGCAAAGTAAGAAAGCTTTCAGAAATAGAAGTGTTAAGTTTGTTAATTCACAATAATAAGTGAATGAAGAAAAGAGAAATGTAAATCCCATCAATATTTGGTGTGACCTTTGCCCTTTGGAGGAGGAGTCCTAGAAGTGATGATATGGCCCTCACAGATATAGCCCTGATCTCAACATCATCCAGTCTGTCTGGGATAACATGAAGGATTTGAACAAGTCTACATCTACAGAAGATCTGGGCTTAGTTCTCCAAGATGGCGGGAACAACCTCCATGCTGAGTTCATTCAAAAACTGTCTGCAAGTACCGAGAAGAACTGATGGAAGGCAATGGCAGGGGGTCACACCAAATACTGATATATAGTAGGACTGTTCTCTAGTCTGTATATCATGTAGCATACATTATCCAGTGTACTGTATATGGTGTGCGTATATTCTGTCCAGTACATGCAACCTCTTATTTCAGGACCTTCCACTGGTGGAGCTATTGCAAAGGCCATTGGATTCCCCTGGTTAATGGTCATCATTGGAGTCCTGAACATTGTCTATGCTCCTCTATGTCTCTTTCTTCGAAGCCCACCAGCCAGAGAAGAGAAAATGGTGAGCAATTTTAAGGAATTTTAAAGGGTGTCTATCATTGGTGATATTGATTTTTCATTAAACACACGTAGGAATAGCCTTTAGAAAGGCTATTCTAGCCCTACCTCCAAATACTGCTCCTGGGCTGTTGCATCACGCCCCCTTCATGCAGATGAGCTGTCCAGGTCACTATCTTCTCTGCGTAAGCAACCAACGCTGTCTTCAGGGGGATCCAAATCCCACACATGCGCTGTTAGCTCGGCCACTTCGGGTTCAGGCCGAGCCTATAGTGCGTGCTCCTCCGGCCATCTTTATTCTAAGGAGTACTGAGTATGCTCAGTACTCCTTAGAACTACACGAGCGTACCGCGCCTGTGCAGCACACTCTTGTAGGAATAGAATAAAGATGGCAGAGGAGTGCATGTGCTGTAGGCTTGGCCCAAACTCTCTTTAAAGGGAATCTGTCAGGGAAATTTGGGACACTAAACCACCCACACGTCCATATGGACCTGGGGTTTAGTGTCCCAAATCACCCTGTTATAATGCAATCCATGGCCGCATTAAAAATTAAAAAGCTTTATACTCACCCTACCCTGTACTCCCCGTACCTGCGCAGTTCTTCAATGAAGCCAGAGGAGTACACCTCGGCTTCAGTGCGCAAGTCCTGTACCTCCTGCAATTGCGCAGTGAAGCCGAGGCGTCCATCTTTGGCTTCACTGAAGAACAGCCCAGGCGCCGGGAGGTGTGCCAACAAAGAAGCTCATGAATAAGCCGGACTGTTCTAGGCCGAACAGCATCAATCGGACCCTTCTCTAGGTAAGTATAAAGGTTTTTTATTTTTAATGCGCCTGCGGATTCCATTACAACAGGGCGATTTGGGACACTAAACCCCCAGGTCTATAAGGACCTGTGGATGGTTTAGTGTCCCAGATTGACCTGACAGATTCCCTTTAAGGATTGTTCCCATGACTTGCTTCCAGGTAGCAGACAAGCTTTTGTGTATGAACTCTTCCTTTATAACTATCTTTTCCTTGTGTATTGATCCTATCATACTAGGCTTTGCCTATATAAGTAACCAATATTCCCTAAGCCTAGTGAGTATGACATTAAAAGGAGTGTGTCAGCTGTAAATTGATTTGAATCCCAATCCCAGTAATTTGCAGAGATGACTCTACAGTTTCCAAATATACCTCTGTTATTCAGCTTTAGAGTCCCATTATTATGTATATCACTATTTTATTTATATGCAAATAAGAGGAAAAGTACCTGGGAATCTACAGCTGAGAGCAAAGCCTAGGCAAGCTAAGGCACACCCCAAAGCACTTCTCCCCTCCTCTGCATAAAACATCAATTTACATAAAAAACAGGCTTCAAAAATGAGGCTTCAAAACATAGACATATTTGGAAACCGTAGAATCACCTCTACAAGGTACTGAGATTAGGACCCCAAAAATTTATGGGAAATTTGTAACAAACATGGCTTATTACGAACCAGTTCTCTAGTAGTAATGTCTGTGTGTAACATAAAATATCTTTTGTTCTCAGGCGATCCTAACCCAAGAATGTCCTATGCAAACCAAGACCTATAGGACTCAGAGTTATACCCCAGATCTACCACTCTCTGACCACAGTAGTGATGAAGACATCAGCATGCCCCAAAACAGGACCATGAGGATCCCTCGCTGACCACTGTCATGGACAGGAACCTGCAGACTGTTACCATGCTGTGCCCCGACTTATCAGATCTATCTGGACTTCATCCTATAACATCTGCTTAACTAACAAAGATTCCTTAAACCTCCATCGCTGAAACATCGTCATTTCTTTACTGGCAGTCCTGGAATAGTGGCCTGTAAACCCTTCCCATCACCCCTGCAAAGGGGCACATACAGGGCGAGAGGGGTACCATGTTGGTTAGACCTCCTCTCCATTGTTAGAAAGAAGTATGGTTTGACCTAGGCCCATGATGGTGAACCCCAGCTGGGTACCCCTCCATAGCTGTTCCCTATAGATGATACAGGACTACCTCTATGGTGCAAATACCCATGTACTTGAAAGGTGTTGCCAGTGGTGTAGGTTTGCTAACACTGAGGTACCTGTAAAACTGCTACTGACCCATAGATTCACAGAGTTCCTATGGAAGAGAAAGAGGCCAAATTGAGCTGGGACTGATCTCTTTCCATGACTATGTTCTTCCAAAAACTGCAACTCCATTGAAGTGAAAGCTACAATACCACCAAACAATGTTTTTGGAAGAAGGAAGCCATGTTTTTCCATGGTAACCGTATTAAAATGGTTGCCCCACAACTTCTCAGTTGTCCACAGGATAGCATTTGATTACTGGGGGACTCACTATTGGGACCCCCATCAATCATGACATTGGGGTCCCCTGTTATCTATTTCAATGGAGCAATGGTGCATGCTCCCGCTCTATCCAATCTCTGTGGACCTGAGTCAGCCATCTTTGTCAGTCCAACAGATGAATAGAACAGCAGCTTGTGTGACTTTTGCTCCTTTTAAACAAGAGACACAGGATGCCCATTCTCATGATCTGTGAGGGTGCAACAGTGGGACCCCTGCGATCAGCCCCTGGGACAACACCTCATACATGTGGAAAAGTAGCCATACGGTGCACAGTGTAGAATACCTATAGAATTGGAGGCATATAGTGTTATAGTAGGGTCCATAGAAGTATATGGGTGCCATCCTAGGGCACCCTAATACTTGGAGCTTGGACTACAGAACCATGAAGTTCATGAAGTATAATTCAGATAGGGAAACACAAGCAGTGGTATTATTTAGTTACTATGGGCCAGTTTTTCAGATGTTTTTATATATTTGCTCCTATTTCAGATACTAGAAAGAGCACTGAGATCGACCATGCTGCTGAAAACCCAATACACCCGTAAGACTGAGATGATTTTACTTGTTTTATGTCTTTATTTATTAAAATCATCTGATACTGCCTCAAGTCTTAGCGCTCTGCTGTCCTCTGCGCTTCCCTATGTAGTAGAAAGAAAGATATACAACACATAGTGGCCCAGCAAAGGCCCAAAATGCACACTCTTGGCCTCTGTTTGGTGAATAGGGGTCTATGGCTATGTTTAAAGTGGTTTCCAGGCCCCAATATGGTTTTTTTGATAGCTAGTAGTCTATTCATGTACGTAGTAAACTATATGGTGGTGATGGCGGGGTACTGCAGTTCTGAGCGTATTAGTTGAATAGGAGCAAAGCTACTTCTTGCCTTGTTCACAGCAATAGTTTCCGTCGCCTGTAGCCAACTGACTGGTGTGGGGTCCGAGTGATGGACCCCAGCGATCAAATACTGATGGCCTATCTTGTAGATGGGTCGTTAGTATAAAAAACACTGTTGGGGCCTGGAGAACCCCTTTAAAGAGGACCTTTGATGTCCTCAGGCACATGTGGTTTTATATACCACTATTCAGCGTACTGAATTCAGCGTACTGTCGGCTTTCCCGGTATGTGCCCCGCTGGTGGAGATATCGGTGCTGTTAGTTTCGGCATCAATATCTCCCCACTGTCAGAAGGGTGTTCCTCATAGCTCAGTGTTATCGCTGGGTGGTATGGAACGCCCCCTCTGACAGTACAGGGCTATATTAGAGTACAGTTGAGGGGGTGTTCCTCACAGCCCAGCGATGACACTGAGCTATGAGGAACGCCCTTCTGACAGTGGCGAGATATTGATGCCGAAACTAACGGCACCGATATCTCCACCACCGGGGCACATACCGGGAAAGCCGACAGCACACTGTTGGCTTTCTAGTGATATATAAAACCGCATATGCATGAGGACATGAAAGATCCTTTTTAAAGGTGTTCTCCAGGCCCCAACAGTGTTTTTTATACTAATGACCCGTCCACAGGATAGGCCATCAGTATTTGATCACTGGGGTGCGCTGAATTCAGAGACACTGCCAGCTTTCTAGCGGTATATAAAAACGCACTTTTGTGAGGACATGAAAGGTCCTCTTTAAGGGCATATATGTTAAGGGTAGTGCTTGAACACTATCCCCACCATGACATTAGATTACCTTTGCATTACAGCAGACATACTTGTACCTGCCATGTTGGCAGGACTGCATCTAACTTCTTGCTACCTGTGACCTCAGATTACACAGGCTTCTTGCATATGACTCTATGGCTGCATCGGGTTTATGGTTGACTGGCACATGGTTGATGTCCACGTGTCGCCCGTGCCTCCACGGACCCATTCACTTTATTCAATAAGCCCAGGCTGCAAAACCAACAGGTATAGGACCTGTCCTGAGTTTTGCCCCCGGGATCAAAGCCCCGTACTGGGGTACGTGATAATACACAGGTGTGTGCACAGGGCCATCGCAATATAATGGGTCAGTGGGCTAGCCGTGAAAAACATAGCTAGGACACGCCATGGACAGGGGCCTAGTGCTGGCACTTTTGCACCACATATAGCACATCCATGCTTTCTTCAATACTGCTGCTCATGGTTATCGTTGTTTTTGCAAGGCCATGCAGAAAAACTGCCGAAAGTGATACCTTTATATATGTTTATGCACGGTGTTGGTCTAAGTGGCGGCAAATCAGTTGCAGAAATCCATATAACATTGCAGCATCTTGTGCCTATATATATTAATAATGTGCCCAGCAGAGTACCATAAGATCCCATGGTAGGCAGTCTCTATATAATCCAGCAGAAGATACTGAAATATGAAGGGTACGGTGGTCTATTTCCTAGGGGGAAACTTCAGTTTGACACTGCATGTGCCTTCTAAGTGTTGCAGAGAGGTTCTAGTTTGGCAGTGAATGGGTTACTGCCCCCAGCTGTTTGCTTTACTTTAGATTCTTCCTTGACAATAGGCAGGCAAATATTAGATTTAGAGCCATGTGACAGATGGATTGCTGGCAGGCAGGCAGCGTTCATTGTCTCTGGTACAGCAATATATCACCTGCCGGAGCTCTATGTGACCTCCGCTAAGTAGGCTGAGGAACCCTGCCAGCACTTGCCACCCCTCACCAGGTATGATGGAAGTGGTAACGCCTTACTAGAATTACGTAACGTGTCACTCATCTTGCACACAGTAGGGCAGATCTATCAGTAATTCACTGTACTCGCCGATCAGCCATACTATTAACACCACCTGCGTAATATTGTGTGGATCCCGCTTGAGTCATGGACTCCACCTCACCTCTCTAGGTGCCAGGGGCGTAAATACCGGTATAGCAGCGGTAGTGGTTGCCACAGGGCCTGGGACATTAAGGGTCCCGGAGCCCTGTAGCAGCCGCTACCGTGAACCCCACAAACACTGTTATCATTATACTCGAGGGTCTTTTCAGACCCCCGAGTATAACGATCGGGGACCCAGGGGAGGTGAGCGAACATAAAAAACACTGTAACTCACCTCTCCTACAGGTCTCAGGCCTGTTTGGTGACGTCCCAGACGTCAGCCGTCATTATGCGTGGCAACGCCGGCCTGGATCATGAGCTCTCGTCCAACATTGAAGATGGCTGAAGTAGCGCACCGGAGCCAGGGACAGGTAAGTAGCATTGTTTTTTATGTTTGTATCCTCCCCTGGGTCTCCGATCATTATAGTCTGGAGTCTGAAAAGACCCCAGAGTATAATAATCGTTCATGAGTGGTCCACTATGGTGCATAATACTGTGTGCAGGGGCCACTATGGGGCATAATACTGTGTGCAGGAATGTGGTTTGTGCGGGATGGGGGGTTGGAGGGGGCGGTCCGTGGGGGGGGGGGCCCCATATTAAATGTTCACCTTGGGGCCCAGCCATTCCTAGTTACGCCACTGCTAGGTGGCCTATGGTACTGTATGTGGTAACAGAACTTAGCAGTAGATCCTTTAAGTTGCTCGGTGTGGTCTCTATGGATTGGACTTCTTTCTCTAGCACACCCTTCAGATAATCGATCAGACTGAGATCTGGAAAATTTGGAAACGGAGTCATCACTTTGAACTCTTTCCATGTTCCTCAAACGATTCCTGAACAGTTTTTAGTGTTTAGGTAGGTTGTACGAGTCACAGGAACATCCCCATGATGGTAGAACCCAAGGTTTTGCAGCAGAACATTGTCCGGAGCATCACACTGTCTCCACCAGCTTGTCTTCTTCTCGTAGTGCATTCAGATGCCTTCTCTTACCCACGTGACTAACATGCTCGTACCCAGGTGTCTATATGGTGTAGAAGAAAACCTAATCCATCAGACCAGGCTGCCTTCTCCTCTGCTCCATGGTCTAGTTCTGAGGCTTTTGTGCCTATTGTTGTGCTTCTCACATACATCCCTGTGCGTTGGTTGTCCATAACCTTTCTACCTGGTTTACCAGTTGACCTTCCACTGACCACTTTTGGTGGGTGCTAACCACAACCGGGAACACGCTACAGACCTGGCATTTTGGAAATGTTTAGAGGATTCTTGCCCAGATCCTTACAATTTTCTTGCATCAACTTCAAGACTGTCACAGCAAAAAGCATGCACCCATGATGTTAGAGGGGTTGTCCGACCCCAAATCGAATTTTCATACTGATGACCTAGCCGCAGAATAGGTCATCGGTATGTGATCTGTCGGGGTCTGACACCTGAACCCTGCACAGATTATTTGGTCCCAGAAGCTGCAAGTGGATAGGTGGCCTGTGCAGTGCTGCCCCTAGTCAAGTAATAGGAGAGGCATTGCAGTTCGTCAATACTACCGCTACGCACAGGCCTGCTGTGCCACTCCGCATACTTGAAAGCGGGGGTTACAGTTTTTAGGCATTTATACTCCTTCCACCAAAGTCAGGGGACTATGACGTTTATGTACTTATACACACATAAGTCTAGTGTTGGTTTGTAATATGGCACCCTGTACCTCTACCTGCCTCAGATTTTATATGGATTTTTTTCTCTCACTGATTTACATGGAATTTAGTATAGTCCATCATATGATGTCTTACAGGGGTTCTCCGCATTGGAAAATCCTGACTTGCTAGACGATAATAAGATGATCACAAAGTGTCCTCTTGCTGAGACCCCCAACAATCAGCTATAACCTGTGGGAACCCTGAAAACAAATGTTAAAGCCTCTGCAGCGCCACCATGGGAGAGAGTGAGAATTACAAACTGAGAGAGACGGTCTTTTATCTTCTCTCCATTTTGAAAAAAAAAAAAAAAAAAAAAAAAAACAGTACCTTTTCTTTTTTTTTTTCTACCCCCAGCCGCCCTCTTTTCTTTTAAAAAATGGGGGGGGTTCTTTGATCTTTCTTCCCCTCTTTACTTACTCACAGAATAAATTATTTTTTTTTTTTTCTTTTAAAAAACAGCGCGCCCGGGGACAAAAAGAACAAAAAAAAAACAATACCCCCACCACACCACAACCTAAAAAGGGGGGGGTGACCGCCAAAAAACCACCTTTTTTTAATTTTTTTTTTTTTATTTTTTTAAAATTTTTTATTTTTTTTTTTTTTTTTTTTTTTTTTTTTAATGTTATTTTTTTTAAAAATTTTTCATTAACAAGGAATAAAGAAAAAACAAAAAACAATAATAATCAAACAAACAGGAAGCATTGAGGTAAATAGAGGCTATCCGCCTCCTCCCCTTAAGCAATATGCATTTAAATTAGGCAGTGAACAAGGGAGGGGGGAATGGAGGGGTTAAGAAGACAAGGGTAGGACCAAAGGGAAGGGGGGAGGGAAGGAGAGGACTAGAGATCAGAGACCCTGTGATGTACAATACATGTCCCAGGGTGCCTAAATAGCCCCAAAGGCTTCCCGTGAATTATGTAGGCCAGCAGTCAGGTATTCAAGACTCCTCACATCCTTCATTCTAGCCACAAGCTTAAGACTAGATGGGGGACTCACCTTCTTCCAGTTTCTAGCTATGAGAGTTTTAGCTGCAGTACAAAGATGCAAGAAAAGCCTGGATGACTTATTGCTCAGGTGTCTGGGGGGAAGGTTCAGGAGATAAAGAAGAGGGTCAAGAGGAACCTCTTGCAAAAAGAGAGCAGTCGTCAGAGTCCTGACCTCCCTCCAAAAACCGAGGATGAGAGGGCACGTCCAAAAGATATGGTGCAGGGTACCCACCGCAGCTCCACAGCGCCAGCACCATGGGGGAACTAATGGGTTTAAAGCATGAAGGAGAGCCGGAGTATGATACCAATGCATCAACAGCTTATACTGCGTTTCCCTAAACGTAATGCACTGAGATGATTTCTGGGCCCGAGACCATACAATCCGCCACTGTTCCTGGGAGATGGGTTTACCCACCGCCTCCTCCCATTTAAGCATATAGCGATGATTAACAGGAGAGCCTGTAGTTTGTGAGTTAAGAAGTTGGTAAATAGAGGATATAAAGCCCCTAGTGGACGTGCCTGCACGGCAAATCTTTTCAAAAGCGGTGGGGAGTGACACCTTAAGAGACCCATGGAGGGAGCGGACAAAGTGAACCACCTGCAAGTAATGGAACCATTCAGTACCTGGCAGGTTTTGATTAGCTGTAAGATGAGCAAAGGACCTGAGTTCCAAGGTTCCAGGGTCAACCATGTCAGCAATCCGGTAAAGGCCAGCTTCAGACCACACTTTAGTCATGGCAGAAGTCAGGCTCTCCGGGAGAAGGGGGTTGTATAGTATGGAGACCATAGATGAGCGCGGGGACATCAGGGAGAATCTAGTACAACAGGTAGACCAGATAGATCTAGTAAACCGAATGGGGCCCAACAGGAACGAGGCAGGGGGGTGGGGGGGAGCTGACCCACAGAAGCGCGTTAGGATGCATGGGTGCCAGCCATAGCTTCTCTATCTGCACCCATCTGGTGTATGCTGGCATAGCCGCCCAGAATGGGATATGGCGTAAGTGGGCCCCCCCAGTAATAATGTAACAAATGTGGGACAGCCATACCCCCAGACCCCCTATCCGCCAGCATAACAGATCTGGGTATTCGGTGTCATTTTACTTGCCAGATAAACTGGAAGATAGCTTTCTGTAGGTTCCGTAATTCTCCCCGAGGTATCGCAACCGGGAGCGTCTCGAAAAAATAAAGTAGCTTCGGGAGGAGAGTCATCTTGACCGCAGCAATTCTCCCCAAAAGGGAGATAGGCAAGGGTTGCCATTTGTCCAATAGGGCTCTTAGCTCACAAAACAACCGCGGGTAGTTTGGCGAGTAGAGGGTCGCATAGGAGGTGGATATATGGACTCCCAGGTAGCGGATAGAGGACTCCCGCCACTGGAAATCGTAATTACTGCGGAGGAGAAGGAGAAGGTCCCGTGGAATGTTGAGTGGGAGTGCCTCAGTCTTCGCGGGGTTCACCTTATACCCTGAGAGATCACCATAGGTCTCCAGCGAGCGCAGCAAGTTTGGAAGGGTAGTATGAGGGGAGGTGAGAGTGAGGAGTACATCGTCCGCGAAGAGAGATACCTTAAATTCCTTATCTTGGACCATGATCCCCTTGATATTAGGGTCTCGCCTAATCTTGGCCGCTAGCGGTTCAATGCAGAGGGCAAATATGATGGGTGACAGGGGGAAACCCTGCCTAGTGCCATTTCGAATAGGGAAGAAGGGCGAAGATGCATGGGGAAGCTTAATTGCTGCTGAGGGTAAGGAGTAAAGGGCCTGGATAGCTGTGAGAAAAGGTCCCGTAAGCCTGAACGCCTTAAGCGTAGCATGCATAAACGACCAATTTATGCGGTCAAAAGCCTTTTCAGCGTCCAGGCTCAAGAGAAGGGCCGGGGTAGAATAATGATTGGCCACCTCCACCAAATCCACAGTCCTCCTGGTGTTGTCACCACCCTGACGACAGGGGTATGAATCCCACCTGGTCCTTATGGACAAGCAGAGGGAGCCAAGCATTCAGTCTATTGGCTAGGAGTTTGGAGAAAAGTTTCAGGTCCGTGTTCAGCAAAGCAATCGGTCGGTAGTTAGCACAATCCTGCAAGTCCTTACCCGGTTTAGGGACCAATGTGAGTAGTGAAGAGAGCATAGTCGGGGGTATAGGGGAACCTGAAAGGAAGGAATTGAAGAGGGACAATAGATGAGAGGAGAGTTCACCCTGGAAAACCTTATAATAATTGTAAGTGTACCCATCTGGGCCTGGGGCTTTCCCATTTGGGAGGTCCCTCAGGACCCCCTTCTAGTTCCTCCTTGGTGATGGGGGTGTTCAGGGAGGTTAAGGCCTCAGGAGGAAGGCGTGGGAGACAACAATCCTTTAAATAGTCTTCCAGTAGTGTTGAGTCATCCCCAGGGAGTAGTGCTCGTGGGGGGGGGGTAAGTCATACAGCTTAGAGTAGTAAGAGTGGAACGCCAGCGCCACAGCATCAGGGTGATGTTAAAGAGTACCCGCGGGGTCACGGACAGAATGTGGTGTGGAAGAGGCCCGATGATCCCTGAGGGTTCTTGCCAGGAGGGTATGAGATTTATTACCTCGTTCAAAAAACCTCTGACGGGTATAAAGCAGAAGTCATTCCACATGGCGGGTCTCCAAATCACGGAGGTCCGCCCGGGCCAGGACCAAACGGCAAAGAACCCCCAGGGATGGATGCGCTGCCAAAGTCGTCGTAAGGGACCGAATATGGGCTTGGAGAAGCTGTTCCTGGGCCTGTCTGTCCCTTTTAAGCCTAGAAGCCAATGCGATACAGCATCCTCTCATGACCGCCTTATGGGCTTCCCAGAGAATGGCAAGAGAGTCTACCGAGCCTAAGTTGTCCCTAAAATAATCTATCAAGTGTGTGCGCAGGGTCTCGAGGGAGGTCGGTGATTTGAGCAGTGTTTCGTTAAGACGCCAATGACATTGGCGAGTAGGCACTGGAGTCGTAGATAAGGTAACCACGACTGGGGCATGATCAGACCAGGTGAGAGGGCCAATGTTCGTGTCCCTAAGCAAACGAAGAGCGGGAGCATTTCCAAAGAAGTAGTCAATGCGGGTGTGAGTGTTATGAGGGTGAGAGAAGAAGGTGTAGGAGCGCGCCGTAGGATTGTCCACTCGCCAAAGGTCATACAAAGAGTGGGCGCGGATCAGCCTGCGGAACTCCCTTGCAAGTTGGGCCAACCTATGGGGGGGTTGGGCCCTGGGGTAACGCCAGGCGATCCGCCCGTTCAGAGAAAACCATGTTAAAGTCTCCCCCCACCAGCCAAGCTGATGGTGGGAGAGCGCGCAGACGGGAGAATACCCGACGCAAGAACGGGATCTGCGCTAAATTGGGGGCATAGACATTGCATAAAACAATCGGGGCACCATAAAGGAGCCCCTCCAAGATAACAAACCGGCCACCTGGGTCTATGTGGGAAGTCGTCACTGTAATTGGGCAGGATCGGGAAAGAAGGATAGCCACCCCAGCTCTGCGTCGATCGTGGAAGGCCGAAAAAGCTACGGGAAAATAATGCTTAGCGAAGGCAAAAGTACCAGTGCGGTCAAAATGAGTCTCCTGAAGAAACGCCACATCCGCTCGTAAGGAGCGGAGTTCTCTAAGGACATGGCGCCTTTTAATGTTGGAACCCAGGCCCTTGACATTAATTGTCACGCACCTAACCAATGGGATTCAGGATTGGAGGACAGTGGCGGATTGTAATAAGCTCACCCATCTCACATGACGCTGGCAAGTTTTCCTCGGAGAGGCAAAAGGGCAATCCACAAACAGGAACCCAAAGTCGAGGCAGGGTCCTAGGAGGGGGGGGGGGAAGAGAGGGAGGGAGGGAGGCAAAAGACATCATAAATGACAAAGTAAAAATAAGGACAGTTAAACAATACTTTGTGGGCGAGGCTAAGTCACTCGCCTGGGGACCAATGAGGGCAGCCAGAGGTCCAATCAGGATCAATGGCCGCACAGTCCAAGTATCCCCTTAGGGGGGAGAGCGTGGACAGGAGGTCGGAGGGGGAGGCGGTGGATCCCCAACCACCAGTAAAAAGAAGGAAGGAAGGGGAGTCACCGGGACCCCACCCCGCCCCACTCTGCTAAAACAATCCAATAATAAACATAATAGATGAGACCCGTAGACCTAAAAAAAAAAAAAAGAGAAGCAAACATAACATTAAGGCATGCACATTCCAAAGCACCACCGATAAAAAGGGAGAACGTCTCAAGGGGGGGCAGCCTCCTCAGGGATCAGTCTCCAGCCGGGGCCTCCGAGTGGTCACCACCGCGGAGGGTGCATGACGTCGTCTGGGCTCCAATCGTTGCCAAACCGGTGGTGGGGGAGGGGGTGGAGGGAATAGCTCCCGGTCTGTTAAATCCGGCAGGGGAACATCCAATAGGTCACAGAAGAGAGGCAAATCCGCAAAGGAGCGAAGCGCGCGACCATCCCTACGAGCAATGAGAGCAAACGGAAAACCCCACCGGTAAGGAATTTGGTGCTCCTGAAGAATCTGGAGGAGGGGTCGGAGATGGCTGCGTTTCTGGAGGGTGATTAGCGACAGATCCTGATAGAATTGTAGTTGAGCTCCCTGAAACTCGAAGTCTTTGAGTTTGCGCACTTTGCTCATTATAGCCTCTTTAAGGGTGAAGTCGTGGAGGCAGCAGATTACATCACGGGGTGTGGCGGAAGATCCTCTGGGTCGAAGTGCTCGATGTGCCCTATCAAACTTAATTTTGTGGGACGGGGGCTCCTGCAGTATAGTGTTGAAGACAGCCTCCAGCAGAACAGGCAGATCCTCAGATTGGTCAGCCTCTGGGAGTCCCTTGACGCGTATATTGTTGCGCCGGCCCCTGTTGTCAAGATCCTCCAAGTGGCGTTGCATGTCCCGTACAGCTGAACCCTGGTCAGTGGTAGTATCATGCAGTGAGGCAACATAGGCCCTGGTAGTGTCATGGTCATTCTCCAGCGTGTCCATTCGGTTAGCAATGGAGTATAAATCAGTGCGGAGGGTAGCAATTTCAGATCGGAAGGATGCTGTGATTTCCGCAACCATACTTTTAAGGTCTTGTTTAGTAGTAAGTTGAGGAAGAAGGTCCGCCATGGATGATGGTGCTGAAGATGGGCCTGGGATACAGCTCTGGGGGTACAGGACTGGAGGGGGGGAGCCATAATCCTTGGGAGTGTGGGGCAGAGGAGCCCCTACGCCAGCGTCCCTCACCACGCCATCCCCCTCTGAGCCATGGAGGGGGGGGGGGTGATGGGGGAAGATAGTAGCTGGGGGGCCACAGAGACCAGCTCTGTGGCCACAGGCTGCAACTCATCAGCGGTGTAGGAGGGAGCAGAGCCACTGACCTCAGAACTCCTTGAGAAGCTGGAGACATCCGGGGTCCTCTCATGCCGCTCTGCCAGGAGTGCTGGTGAAGCAGAGTGTAGTTGCTGGGACATCCCAGGGTGAGGAGACTGTGGGAGTACTCGTGCTGGGGAGCCCGGCCCGCAGGGTCTCTGTTGAAGCGGCGCTCCGCTGGCTGACAGGGGGAGCGCGGGAGGAGAGAAGCTGCGCTGCGACCCCTGTGCCTGGAGAGCGGAGGAAATCCAAGATGGCCGCCCCGCAGCAGCCTGGCACGGTAGAGAAGGCCGCTGGGCCAGAAAGGCGTCCAGGGTGGCCCCCCAGACCTCTCCACGGGCGCTGGGGTGCCCGGGGCCACCTTCCTCGGTAAGCGCTTGCCCATACTGCGCTTTCTGGTGGGTCCACGGGTCTCAGTAGCGAGCGGAGGAGCGGAGAAGGACCTGCGCGCATCCTACTCAATATGCGTCCAGCCCCCCCCCCCCCAATATTATTATTTTTTTTTTTTTATGCCACTATTTATATTTAAAAAGTAATATATCCTGCATTTTCCATTCTGGCCACTAAGCCTAATAATAGACTAACACTTGCAAATAAAAAAGATTTTTTTTCAACAACAACCACAATAACACAAATAAGTCCCTCAAAAATAAAAAAAAAGAACCCCCCCAAAAAAAAAAAAAAAATTACCAACCACCCCCCCAAAAAACAAAAAGCGGTTAAAAATATTAAAAAAAAAAGCTCTGTAAAGGGCCCCCTTAAAATCAGATTTTCAGGAAAAAAAAAGCACAGCATGCAGCACTATTCTTCCCAACAAAGTGACGGACCCCACAAAGGATCCTTGGGAGACCCAATTATAAGGCAATGTGTGATGGGGACCACAGGACCCATCACACGGTATCCAATGCCCATCATGAGATGGGTCCTTCTTCAATGTGAATAGGGGAACAACCAATTTGGGGGAGGATGACCACACTCCCTTTTTGTGCATGTCAGACAAATGTATGTTTTCATACCATTCAGGCCATCAGTATCTGATGTGTGCGGGTCCGACACCCAGACTCCACAAAGATCAGCTGTATAGTGGTGGTGCCGAAGAACTGCACTAGGAGCAGACTGCTTCTGCTTGCTGACCACTGTAGTAGCTCCTGGCACCCATAAGCTGCTGGCAGAGCTGATCTGTGTGGGGTTTGGGTGTCGATCCCCACAGATCAGATACTGATGACCTGTCCTGAGGACGAAACAGGATCTTGGTGCAGGAAAACACCTTTAAAAGTTGCAAGAACCCTTGAAAAAGTCTCAAAATATTCCTATATGGTTTGATTCTCTTTATAATGGTCCCAAATTTCCAGGGAAACACAGAAGTCCCCAGTAAGTTGTGATAACGCTGAGACTGTTCCAAGAGTTTTAATGGCGCTCTAGCTTCACCAGACACCAAGTGTAAAAGCTGCAATAATAGTGGTGAAAACTGCAACACGCCCTGAAAGTATACGGCCTGGATATATGGCCTAAAGTAAAAAATATATATAAGACAAGGGATTTATAAACATGACAATTGAAGTGTAGACCCTGTGTCACACCCCAGAATGCTTAGTGTCCGGATCACAGGATAAGTAACAGTCCAACAACATGGCTCCGCACCAGGTCATCGAAGACATCATAATATTCCCCGGTCACTTCTATTCCGATGAAATCGTGAACAGTGATGCCTCATGATTTCTTCTTTACTTGGCTTCTCCATGGCTGCCATGTTGGGTGGCAGTGATGGGGCCCTGGATGTCCAGTGGTGCTCCTGCGTTCCTTTGGTTATCTTTAGCGTGCTGATGAGGAGTCCTTCCAAATGATCATTACACACCTAGAGTGATAGAAAACAACACTGTGTAATACAATGACCTATGTATGATGTCCTCCCCATCACTCCCAATCGTCACCCACATGTGTACCCTCACTCCTACCTGCCTTTCTTTGTAACTGTCCCCTGTTGTTGCAATACAGAGCAACATGACGCTCAACTTACTTTACTGTGTTTATCCATTTTTGCTTTTTTACCTTTTTTCTACCCACATTTTATAAAACCGATCAATTCTTTAACCCTTTTAAAGGTTTTTCTAGGATTACAATATTGATGGCCCATCCTTAAAGGTGTTTTTCCATTCAAGCAAGTCATCCGCTATCTATAGAATAGGGGATAACCTGCAGATCAGTGTGGGTCTGACTGCTTAGACCCCGGCTGTTCAGAAGAACGGAGGACATTTGTGGTCAGGCTCCATTCATTTCAGTGGGAGAACTGGAGGGCGTCCTCTGGCACCTTCATTGAAATGAATGGGGCGGTGAGCACTGCCCCACCATCACTCCATTCAGAACAGGGGACAAATATCCCCTGTTCTCCTGATGGGGATCATAGCAGTCAGACCTCCACTGATCTGAAGGTTATACCTTACCCTATGGATAGGCGAAAAATTGCTTAGATGGGAAAACATCTTTAAAATGTACCATCAATACCAAATTGGTGGCGTTCTTCCTCGGGGATGAGTGCCGCAGCCTCTTCATTGTTTGCATTCCTCCATACACCTGTCGGCTTACAATTAGTGCCAGTTGTAGTACTTCATGTCAGATGATCGGCAACCCCGCCGTCCAACATGAGCCCTGTAGCCTTTCCATGTTTTGTATTGCTTGGTACATCTACACGCCTTACACTTAGTGAAGGCTGTGCCAAGTTTTACAGCTATGACCTATGGAAGAATACAGCCCAAGGTTTTCTAGGTTACCAGGGCTGGCTGCACAGGGACAACCCACTGAGTGTTTGTGTCATCTGGAAACTGCCAAAGCCCTTATTGATCATGAAGATGTTACTCTTGACTTGGCAATGAAAAGGGTTTGTGGCCATCAGAGCACAAGCTTGGCTGGCATTAGTGTGATGAAGACAGGCTCTAGGCTCCCACAGGACACCCACATAGGGTTTATTCTACAACACTGTAAGAACACAGAGCTGTAGAATAAGGCTCCTTAACAACCATCGTAAAAAGACGTATTGGTGGACCTTATGGGGTTAAGACTGAAGAAATTATGAATCTAGTAGGGTAAGTAAAAATAGACTTACCTTATCATAGACCATGTCAGTGACCCATCTATTCCTGCCTCTTAAAAGGTGGAGGGTTGCTCCTTCAGAACCCCTGAGAGGTGCAGTAGATGTCTCCGTCACCCCCCATCCTCCAACATTGTTATTATGTGAAAGTGCAGCCAATTTTGTTCTCGCCTCCATGGCGTCAATCCCGAAGTGTATTCTGTTGGAGCAATACTTGAGAACTGTGCGCTGATACTTCTCCAGTGACCCTATATGCATGTTGTGTAGCAAGTGCGGTAGGTCCTTCAAAACCTTCTCCCCCTTCACGATTTTCTCAAGTGCTTTGTAGGGTGGGAGAATCTTTCTTTAACCATTTCACTTCTCTTTGGTCACTGGGTGAAATCTCTGCGTGCTGACACTGAAAGTATCTGACACCGTCATCCCAGGAATGGCGGTTCGTAAGGTGGTGCAAAACTGAAGTCCACTTTTCCCTCAACAGTTCTTCACATCTTCGACTTGTTCGAATGCACCACCGAAAATGAGCGCATACCTTTTCAACCCAAGACATGATGTCCTTGCAATGGTGGTTCCCTGAAGATTGCATCATTTTTTGTTTTAAAGACTTGGCATACTGACAGACATCATACTGATGGTTTATAGCTGGATAGTCCACCCTCAAAATCTTCTGAATCCCAACGTGACAATTGGAAGAAAACATGGCCACGTCAAGCCCCTGAGTCAAGTAACCTGTCCATGCATCTTTTAAAACCATACTTCTCCATCGCAACGGGGGATCTACACTGACTTTTTGGAACAACTTCAAAATCCACTATTTCATCGGTAACTGAATTCATCATGGTGTACCACGCAAGGCCCCATACCACTGCACAGTCCGTCACCAGAGATGGAGACCACCATACCTTTCGTGTTCTCCAGCACTTGCTTCTGTTGTTTTTTTCCATTCCAAGTCAATGGCAGGGAAGATATATTTGTGTTGGTATTGATAGTAAGTTCTTTTAGATATAGACTGCAGGCCGAGTATTTTAAGAAATTCATCCGCTTCCAGAAAATTCTGACCGCTGCAAAGAATTGAGGCTGCTAACAAGAGATTACCCGAGTAAACATTTCCTATTTTTGGCTGACTTTCCCAAATCTTAAACCTGTGACCTGCCTGACATTCTCCACGAATGGTCACGTTAGAACCTTGAAGCTCCTTATTGAATGATTTTACGGTGCAGTCGCATCCACAAGCACCTTGGCACTTCACCTTCAATATCAAGGAGTCCATACAAGATTCAAACACTAAAAATTTTCGATCTTGGATCACTTGTTCCTCCGAATATTCTTCTGGGGCTTCTTCGTGTTGAAAAGCATTGCTTGGTCTAGGGTGGCAAATTCTACTCAACTCCAAACTGCGCTCGCTTGACATCGTCCAAAAATATGTATGGTCTTGCATGGAAGCTTCAAAAAGTTCTTCTTTTGGAGCCTGGTGACAAAACGTAGGACTCCAAAGGTTGGAGAAAGAAGACTCGTCAGTCTGTACCTCAATATCTCTGTAACGTCCTGTGGGAGTGTCAGAGGTAAAGAGGTTATCAATCCGAACAACCTCAATACTGGTCTTACGCTGAGAAGTTGCTCTTGAAGTTGCAGGTCTTCTTCTTTTAGGATAAGGGCGACGTTGAAATGTCTCATCTATCAGGAGTTCTCCTTCTGACATAACTGGAAAGATCGAAGGAAAGGCTTCCGGGCGGAGAAATCTCCTATCTCTATTTATGATGTAACTATCAATTGTGAAGTGGTCAGAACAGATCCGGTACAAAGAAGTCTTCCGGCCATCGAGAATCCTCTGCGCTAGAGAGTCGATGTCTGCAAAGTTTTGGCTGGTTTGGAGCAGCCAAAATTTGATTCTTTCTAGGGAAGATGGGAAGTTGTAGAATGGCCCCAGACTCATCCTTGGGAAACGACGTTCTGTTGCGACAGACTGAAATAATACAGTTTGGCATTTTTCATTAGAGGGCACTGTAAAATGAATGGATAAATAATAATAAAAAAAATTGATTAAATTTCTATGTTGTAAGAAACAAATCACAGTAAATTACCAATATACATAATACCGTATCTATAAGAAAAAAATAATTATACAGTACATTAACATTATACAGTACTATGTTCCATCTAATATAATCCAACAGTTTAAAGGGGCTTTCTGGGCAAAAAAACAGGTCTGTTAGTGCTATTAATGGGTTAATAAGTGTACCCAAATAATTTTAGCCGTGTTTTGAGTGATTTCTGGGGTCCTCTGTGAGCTCCTGGCATCTTCTGCATTTGTTTACATGCTCAACTTCCTGTGTTTTCCTACCATGATGCATTGGGCTTCACTCAGAGCTGACTCACACCACCTCCCTCTCTCACTCCCTTCCCCTCCCTGTTTCCCTAGCTAGCCCGCCCACTACACACACAGCAGCTATCTTTAGTTCTCACTGACTCAATAACCTTCTCCTTTGACTGTAATATTGAAATCACCTCAATATATCATCATTACAGTCACACAGAGAAAGCCTCAGGACAACAATGAATTCATCATGTTTTTTTTATGGTATTTGGTAAATATACATATATACAGACGTGGACAAAATTGTTGTTACCCCTCGTTTAATGAAAGAAAAACCCACAATGGTCACAGAAATAACTTGAATCTGACAAAACTGGAATTTGCCAAACTACATGTTGACAAGCCACAAAGCTTCTGGGAGAATGTCCTATGGACAGATGAGACAAAAATCAAAATTTTTGGCAAAGCACATCAGCTCTATGTTCACAGACAGAAAAATGAAGCATATCTTGAAAAGAACACTGTCCCTACTGTGAAACATGGAGGAGGCTCTGTTATGTTCTGGGGCTGCTTTGCTGCATCTGGCACAAGGTGTCTTGAATCTGTGCAGGGTACAATGAAATCTCAAGACTATCAAGGGATTCTAGAGAGAAATGTGCTGCCCAGTGTCAGAAAGCTTGGTCTCAGTCGCAGGTCATGGGTCTTGCAACAGGATAATGACCCAAAACACACAGCTAAAAACACCCAAGAATGGCTAAGAGGAAAACATTGGACTATTCTGAAGTGGCCTTCTATGAGTCCTGACCTAAATCCTATTGAGCATCTTTTGGAAGGAGCTGAAACATGCCGTCTGGAAAAGGCACCCTTCAAACCCGAGACAACTGGAGCAGTTTGCTCATGAGGAGTGGCCAAAATACCTGCTGAGAGGTGCAGAAGTCTCATTGACAGTTACAGGAATCGTTTGATTACAGGGATTGCCTCAAAAAGTTGTGCAACAAAATATTAAGTTAAGGGAACCATCATTTCTGTCCAGGCCTGTTTCATGAGTTCTCTTTTTTTAAAAAATTCTGTTGAAGCATGGTTGAAAAGCAATGTCTGACTTTCATTTGTTAATTTTTATAGAATTTTTATATATTATTACTTTTGTCAGATTCAAGTTATTTCTCTGACCATTGTGGGTTTTTCTTTCATTAAACAAGGGGTACCAACAATTTATATATATGTATATATAAATATATGCACACATACATAAACAGTATAATATGCTCCACAGTGGCCCCCACACAGTATGATGCTCTACAGTGGTCCTCACACAGTATAATGCTCCACAGTGGTCCCCACACATTATAATGCTCTACAGTGGCCCCCACACAGTATAATGCTCCACAGTGATCCCCACACAGTATAATGCTCCACAGTGGTCCTCACACAGTATGATGCTCTACAGTGGCCCCCACACAGTATAATGCTCCACAGTGATCCCCACACAGTATAATGCTCCACAGTGGTCCCCACCCAGTATAATGCTCCACAGTGGCCCCCACACAGTATGATGCTCTACAGTGGCCCCCACACAGTATAATGCTCCACAGTGGCCCCTGCATGATATAATATGCTCCACACTGCCCCTGCACAGTATAATATTCCACAGTGGCCCTCGCACAGTATAATGCTCCACAGTGGCCCCTCCATGGTATAATATGCTCCACAGTATAATGTTCTCCACAGTGGCTCCCCGCACAGTACAATGCTCCACATTGGCCCCTGCATGGTATAATGCTTCATAGTGGCCCCCGCACAGTATCATATGCTCATAGATTGTAAGTTCTTGCAAACAGGGCCCTCAGTCCCAGTGTGTGAATTGACTATTTCTTTGTAATGTATCTTTTTTGTCTGTACTTGAACCCTACAAATTGTACAGTGCTGCGGAATATGTTGGCACTATATAAATAAGATGTACTATTATTATATGCTCCACGGTGGCCCAAGCACAGTATAATATGTATTGTGCATTCACAGTCCATATTATTACATCACTCTATGGATCTGCCAGCCAGCACAAACTCTTTGTGATGTGTGCGGATATCCCTTAAACCACACCCCGGAACGTCAGCGGAAAGTCAAAAAATATAATATATGTAGGTCACATGACAATAAAACTAAAAATAATTAGTAACACATGTTATTTAGAAAGCTGGAGAGGGGACATGGGGGGCTTATAGTTAAAATATTAATTTATCCTGGACAACCCCTTTAAAACCAGGCCATATTTCCATTTTTAAGAGCGTGTAAATGAAGGGTTACACAATACTGTTATGTGAAAGACCAAATCTTTATATTGTCTGTCAAACAAGCTAACTTGATGAGTCAGTAAAGAGAGCCTGGTTTGTCTACTTTTAGATTTTGTACAACCTTGAAATCTGGTCAATGTATTATGTTCATTGTGTTGTCTTATCTGTAAATGGTATATAAGGTGGACTAAATTACAACAAAAGGGGACACTTACGCTAGGTGCACACCTGTGTTTGGCTTTCCATTCCCCAAGTGGACCTGAGAAACGGAAACCTAATCCACTTAAAAAGTGATTACCCGTGGACCTCATAGACTATAATGGGGTCCGCCGGGTTTCCGCCCAAAAAAATGAAGAGAGGGGAATGGAATCCCCGAGGGGAATGTCCTACAACAGGGGTTTTCTAGTATAAAAATTGGTGTCAATGGGTTCAGAGTGACGGAAAAAAAAAAATAAACAGACCGATACTTACCTGAACAATCCCAGCCTTGCTGGTCTCTACACTGTTATGGGGTCATCGGTGACTGGCGCACACTGTTATGGGGTCATCTGTAGAAGGTGCACAGTGCGATGAGGGCATTGGTAGCTGGTGAACACTGTTATGAGGTCATCGGTGACTGGCGCACACTGTTATGATGTCATTGGTAGCTGGGGCACACTATTATGGGGTCATTGGTAGCTGGGGCACATTGTTATGGGGTCATTGGTGACTAGCACACTGTTATAGGGGCATTAGTCCTGCTTTTCTTAGTTCTTTCCCAAAATTTTTCACCTTCGGGATAGAGGGACAGACTGGTTCACACATGCGTTCAGATTTCCATTCTTCGGGTCTGCTTGAGGACCCAAAAACAGAAACTCAATCTGCTTAAAAAAGCGGTTACCCGTGGATCCCATAGACTATAATGGGGTCTGCCACTTTCTGCCCAAAAAATGCGTAGAGAAAAGCACTGCTTGCGGGACTTTTCTCTCCGCATTTTTCAAGCGGATTTGGGGACGGAATCCCCAAAATGAAACCGGGCACAGGTGTGAACACGGCCTTATGGAACTGCCTAACTGAACTGTCATTGTTGCCCTAAACAACCAATCACAGTGCAACTTTCACTTTGTAGTCTTCTAAATGAAAGCTGCACTGTGATTGGTTGCTAGGGGTAACCGACAGTCGACTCATCCTTCACGTACAGTACTGACCTCCTCCCGGTTCCAGTCACAGTGATGCTGCCACCTGTTGACCGCATATATAGTAAAAATAATAACGTAATAATGTCCGCTACACCCTACACACCCTTTGCCAAACTTCTAGTAGCACTTTATAAAGTCGTTGCCTTTATACAAACTTATCCCGCCATTTCTGCCAGTAGATAAAATGGCCGCCGCCATACACTGCCAGCAGTTAACATGGCCGCGCGCAGTATCCGGTGGGTGGCGAGTTCCGGCGTTGGCATGGCAGCTGCCGAGCATCCCCTCGCACGCGCTCTTGTCGGGCTCAGTGTTTGTCTCGGCCGTCCACCGACTCTCCCCCGAACCCCGGCGAGCTGTGCGGAGCTCCTGCAGGCGCTGGTTACCTGGGCCGCGCCCGGTCCGGAGGGCAGTGATGAGAAGAAGGTTCCGACTAGAGCGGCGGCGGCGATCCAGGCCTCTCTACTGCTCCTGGAGGCTCTGAGGGAGGAGCCATGTGATAGTCATGTGACCAGCAATGGAGCCGCGCAGGCGGAGAGCGCAGAGGAGTCTGGGGGCTCTGCTCAGCTGTTTGAAGGAGATGTGGCCCTGCATAGAGTACAGCGCCCCAAATCCACAGAACAGAAAGAAGGCTTAGCTTTAATATTGGAGGAATTAATTGTGGCCCGTGAATCAAGAAGAAAGAAAGAAGAGGCCCCTACATCAGTAGAGAAAACAGATGTGGCCCCTATGCCAAAGCTGGACTGTGACTTGGAGCAAGTGCCCAGTTTCTCCCCTGGTAGCATAGACGTTCAGTGGGTTCTGCGCTGTGCCACAGCTCCGCTGCTGCTCCTTTGTGCCACCCATAGTCAGGACACACCATGGACCAATACACAGTCCCGACATCTGGCCGTTAAGCTGTTGCGATCCCTCCTGGAGGCGACACAGTGTACGTCAGTGAGTGAACTGCTCCGAGGACGCCAAGAGCAGACATACAACACCTTTGGAGAGGCCCTGGGGCTGCTAGGACCTCGGCTCCGCAAGTGAGGACAGTGTATAGGGAGGAGTCAAACAGAGGATGTTCATTGCAGGGTCATGGGATCCCAGCAGCATAGGCAAAACTCGTCAGAAAGTCTAAGACCCCATGCACAACTGTAGTTTGTTCCTATAATTTTAGAGGTCTGTAGTTGCAGATTATATACAGAACCATTCCTGTCTTTGGCCCCATATACACAGCCGTAGTTTATACGGTAGTGTGGGCCATAGAAAGACCCGCAAGATATGGAGCAGGTCCTATAGTGTTCTGTTTTTTTGGTTCAGTCCATTTATTCAAGTCTCGGACTGCACGTGGATACCAGTCCGGTCTGTTTTCACTGACTCACTGCGGGGGGGGGGTGTCCAATGTTCTGTTCTGTTCCGTTCTGATAAAAATAGAGTAGGTCCTATTCTACTCCGTGTCATTGGAACAGAGCGGATCGGAAGTCCCCATAGTGGCGAGTGCATCACTTAGATGTCATTCCGTTTGCATGAGGTCTAAGGCTACGTTCACATCTGCTTCGGGCTCCACCGTTTGGGTCTGCCGGTGGACTGCCACAACAGCGGTTACCCACGGACCCCATTAACTATAATGTTTTCGTACTGAAAGTGGCGGAAAGAAAAGTCCTCCTTACAGGACTTCTCTCTCTGCCAATTTCTGGAGGTTTCTGCGGTGCTGATGTGAACTTGGCCTTAGAATGTGCTGACGTGGCCATAGCACGCCATGTCAGTGCAGTCTTCTCTCCTTGATGTGGTCGTGATGTGTCGACTACATGTGAACACAGACTTGGGGAGAAAAAAAAAAACGCAGTTTTACCTGGCCTAGTGTCTTATAATATATATAATCTAATATAATATGTGCTATTATAGCGCCATTGCTGTGTACACGAGCCTTTACCCTATATGCACTCCGGCGTAATTGGCCGTTTTGTTTTGTTTTAATGGCTGTCGCACAACTGCATTCATTTCTATGCATGTGAATAGGGGGCTATTCACATGAACGATACTGTTGTAACAAACCGTCAAAACATAAGTCATGTACTACGGTATCATTGTCCACTTCACGGATCCCTCCGTGCACTTAAATGTATGAGGGATCTGTGAAAGCGGACAGCCTTGGGTGCAAAATGGCTGTGAAGGTCTCTTGGGGAATGTTCACACAGAATTTTTTTTTTTTTCTGGTGGATTTTGAGGCACAATCTGTCTGAACTCTCCTCCCACTCATTTCAATGAGGGTCTGCGGCAGTGTTTTTGTCGTCTTCAGTAAGAAGTGGTGTCACCCCCGATCTTCAGGTGGATTCTGCCTTGTAAAGCCCATTTGAAATGAATGGGAG
The DNA here is from genome assembly GCA_947044405.1 of Leptodactylus fallax. Taxonomy (NCBI): domain Eukaryota; kingdom Metazoa; phylum Chordata; class Amphibia; order Anura; family Leptodactylidae; genus Leptodactylus; species Leptodactylus fallax. The sequence goes on along the minus strand of CAMRHE010001047.1, from coordinate 55,173 downwards.
GGGGGTTAACTTGGGTTCTTGTGGATTTAGCATAAGCCGAAAACTAAATCCTGAAGTGTTGTGTGTGCGTGGTGTGTTTTTTTTTTTTTTTTTTGTTTTTTTTTTTCCCTTCCCCTGTGTGAACTTACCCTAAAAATGATGGCTGTACATGGGTGACAGACAGAGGATCATGTCCAATGCAATAATTTCCAGGTTCTTGCTGATGCTGACCAAGATCACTAATATAAAATCTGATATATTGTAGGGACACATGGCAGTCGCACCCGGAGGCCATGCTTGTCTTCTCCTGGATGTTGCTCCAGGTACCTCGGCCGTGGCTCTCGGGCTTTCTTCATAGGGTGATTCCTCCCTCGCTCCTCCTCTCTGATGACTACAGGCTGGAGAATAAGGTGCTGGGCATACGTTGCCTAAATCATATCATCAAGAATGTGGTAAGACCATCCGACAATGGGGCAGGTTTATAGTGGTACATGAAGTTTTTAGGATTGTGAAAGTTTATAAGTTATACAGCTTCTGGCCGCCATTTTGCTAAATGTTCTTCTCGAGCAAAAATAAGCAATTCTTTCCACACTGACCCCTTGTTGTTTCCGTTCTGACACCTCCCGGTTACATGCTGGGCCCTGGTTCAACCTCAGCCACTGATCTGAGTGACATTTCCTGTGTATCAATAGGGACCAGGAAGTAGAGACCAGCAGGGGACCTGGGAAGTGTCAGAATGGGGAGCGACAAGGTGTCAGTGATATGACTATTGCTTATTTAACTTTTTTAACCCATTTTCAAAAAAATGTTTACTCCCCCAGAAAACATGTTTCAGGCTGAGCCCCCTACGTTGCTATGGCAGTAGAGGGTTACCTTGCATCACACAGGGGCTTTCAGGTGCAGTTTTTGAAGCCAAAACCAGAAGTGGATTAAAAAGACACATCACTGGTTATCTATACTTTTGATTCTTTTTTGATCCATATCTGATTTTAGCCACAAAAACTGCATCTGAAAACCTAATGTGTGAACCCACCCTAATGGCGACCAAGCAATTGTGAGCTGTTCTCTATTGGGCTCATCTGTGCAGTATTCCCAGTAGTCAGACTAGACTCCTAGATAGTATTGTAATTCAGTCCCCTGATTACAGACTGACTAATGCTTCCTGTTCTTTCCATTGACAGCCGGGGGCAGAGCTGAGGCAGTATAACCGGGCTATGGTTGTGTATCACGCTCTTCGTAACCACCTCTATACTACAGATGCTGAAATCATTGAGGTGAGCAAAAGATCTTGGTGACATTTGATTCATGGCCAGAAAGTGTAAATGTTTCCCTGAATCTAAAAGTACTGCAAGTAGGACTATACTCTCTGCATTTTTCGGGCAGAAACCCGGCGGACCCCAGTATAGTCTATAGCAGGGGTAGGCAACTTTCGCCAACCGAGCTGTTGTAAAACTACAACTCCCAGCATGCATACTTGCTCTGCTGTTCTTGAAACTCTTATGGAAGTGAATGGAGCATGTTGGGAGTTGTAGTTTCACATCAGCTGGGGTGCTGAAGGTTGCTGACCCCTGGTCTATATACGGGTTTCCGTGGGTAACCGCTTTGTAAGTGGATTGGGTTTCTGTTTTTCGGGTCCCCAAGCAGACCCAAAGAACAGAAACCCTAGCACAAGTGTGAACCTAGAGTCTGGTCTGTAGGAAACAGTCTGTGTGGGCAGTAAGACCCGGACTGAAATGGACCATGTGCGAGAAGCCCCATCCCTACAGTAATTTTGCGATAGCTCAGTTCAATGGAGACTCTACCGCAGATATGTACCTAGCATGAGTCGAGTACAAGAGCCCGTATCTGTGTTGCTTGGGAAAAAAAGAATTCTGGAGCATCTTTTCTTATAACTCTGTTGTGCTGTTCCTCTGTTGTTCCCCCTGGAAATGAATGAATGAATTGCCATCGGGCTGGATAATTAATCAGAAAATGGTCAAATTGACCTTTGATCCAGTTAGCTAATGTGATTTTGTGCACAACTGTTATTTTGGTTCGGTTATTACAGTATTCGCAAGCCTTTACCTGCAGTTTCGCTTGCACTGAACACATCCGCACTGGAATTTCTATTATAATGTAGGCTGTGGTGCGGTTCTTCATCCTCTTCCGGCCTTCTGAATCAAGTCAGGAATGACTGAGGCCTGTGATTGGGCCTCAGGACCACAGTGTCACGTGACCCACATGGTCCCTGACGTCATTCAGGACAGCGCTGTAGCACCGGGGAGGTGAGAAACAATGTTTTTTGTTTTGATCACCTTCCCTGGGCCTCCACTAATTATACTCTGGGGTCTGAGCCCACCTCCTGTCCCCCACAGAAATCAACGGTATCGGTGACTGTCAATACAGTTGATTACGAGGTTGGATTATAATGGGGGCAAATGGGCAATTACTTGCTGTTGGGCTCTGGGCTACAGCATATTTATTTTGCCCTTGTTATAATATGGCCATGGGGCGTGGCTGAAAATCGCCATTAATTGTAATTGAGTTAAAATGCTCAATTAGTCAATTTTTATTTAGGCCATAACCGCCCAGCCCTAGAGTGCCATAATTTCGTATGTCAAAGGTGTGTGTCCCTGAACAGTCTAACACTGGCAGTACAGATTGGACACTGTCTGAGGGTGTAGGGTCACCCCTATGAAGGTGGTGTGGTTGAGATGCCTGACCTTCCCAGTAATCCTTGGTTCCCCCTACCAGGTGGTCCTGCCCTGCTTGATGAATCTGTTTCCTGTACTCCACAAGCCACCACCTCCGATAGGTACATACCAGAAAGATGAAGAGAATCCTTCAGACCAAGTCATGCAGCTGGTTCTTACTCACATGGAGATGGAGCACAAGATTGTCCTACGTAGACTGTATGCACGCAACCTGCCTGCTCTTCAGGACAGGTGAAGATATATTTACTGCATTCTATATGACCTTAGCTAAATATAATTTTTTATATTTAAATGAAAACATATCAAAACTATATAAACTTGGCATCTCCGTGATCGTACTGTACTGCACAGTGAGTGTTGCAAATTAAACCCTCATATGGAAAATAAAACGCTTAAAGAGGAGCTTTCACGTCCTCATGTATATGCTGTTTTACATACCGCTAGAAACCTGACAGCGCGCTGAATTCAGCGCACTGTCGGCTTTCCCATTATATGCCCTATGGCTGGAGATATCGGGGGTCTAAATTTCACTGTTCACTGTCAGAGGGGGCGTTCCTTACTGCCCGGCGATGACGCTGAGCTGTGAGGAACGCCCTCCCAGTACAAGTCTATGGACGAGCACAGTCAGGGAGGGCGTTCCTCACAGCGCAGCTAGACTGTCAGGAACGCCCTTCTGACAGTGAATGGTGAAATTTAGACCCCCGATATCTCCAGCCCCAGGGCACATACCGGGAAAGCCGGCAGTGCGCTGAATTCAGCGCGCTGTCAGCTTTCTAGCGGTATGTAAAACCGCATGTGCCTGAGGAAAGGTCCTCTTTAAGATTTCTGGAAGGCAGGGACTAAATAATGAAAACAGAATAGCCATCCCAAAATGGTGCTAACCTTGATTTCATTTTTAGTAGTTACGTGTGCCAATAATCCTGTTCCTAATTGATCCTTATTATTGAGTACAGGATTGGCATCAGGATTGTCCGTCACATGAAGAGGCTGCTGAGCGTCATAGTTGGGTATCTGGAGGTTTCTGATGGGCCAGAAGAAGATGCCCGACTCAACATCCTGGATACATTACAAGGAACCATCAAATACGCCTGGCCAAGGTGGGACTGTTCACACTTGGCATTATTTTTATATATTCTCACTGGCTGTGCCCACATGGATGGCTTGTCCTGTCCTCCTCTGCCCTGCTGCACATGTACTTTCAGACATCTGCTCCAACACACTAGTCTAATGGTTTGTCAATGGCTCCATTTTATCTAGGATCCTTCCAAGGCTCCCTCTCCTCCTAAAAGCTCTTGTGAAGCTGGTGTATGAAATTTCCTCGGAGTCCAGTCAGTATTCTGCAGCGGTGACCGAGGATTTACTGAATGGAGCTACTGCGTGCCTGCGGCTTCTAGATAACTGCTCCCAAGGACAGGTCAAAGTGAGTAAAGGATTGAGGGGAAGCACACGCCGTCATACATGTAAAGAAAAATTATGATTGGATAGAGCAGGGGTACTCAGCTACTTTTAGTAAAGGTCTGGTGACCAGGTACCGCCATCAAAATAAAGGTCCGATCTGAACATGTCCAGTATTTTTCGGACAAAAAGATGTCTGACTATAAGACACACCCCAGGTTTAGAAAAGAAAAATGAGGAAAAAATATTTCGTAGTGTGTGGGGTGGCACTAAGGAGCATTATACACTGATGGGACATTAGTGCCCCCACACAGTATAATGCCCCTTTATGGTGCCTCCTCACGGTGTGCTCCTTAGTACCCACACACACATTCATCTCCCACCCACTGATCCCAAGCCCTGTTCCCTTACAGTAACTGCAGCAGGGAACCGCTAATCGTCCTTGCACAAGAGCCCTGACATGTGAAGGCAGCAGTGCTTGGGGACAGCAGACTGGAGATGATGCTGTCATAATGAAAGAGCCAGGAGGCAGGGGTCCGGAGACTGCTGTGATCTGGGTTCGGACCGTGGTCTGCCAGTTGAGTTTACCTGGGATAGATAAATTGTGGTTGGGGTCTCTGAATGCTGAGATCCAGGGTGTGTTTATAAGAGGCCAAAACCTCTATTGGACTCATGTTCCCTCTTAGGCTGAGGCCCCACGTTGCAGAAACGCAGTGTTTTTTTGAGCCAAAGTCAGGAGTGGCTTCAACAGGAATGGAAAATTTAAAGGAACCTTTTGGACATTTCTCTTCTGTTAACTCCACTCCTGACCTGGTGCTGTGTTTCTGTAACATGAGGCAACGACCCCACATTGCGGAAACACAGCTTTTTTTTTTGTTGTTGCGGTTTTTTTGAGCCAAAGCCAAGAATGGCTACAGAAGGAATGGGAAATATATAGGAAGTTCTTATACTTCTACCTGCTGCTAAATCCACTCCTGGCTTTGGCTCAAAAAACCGCAGCAAAATCTGCTACAAACAAAGCTGCGTTTCCGCAACGCGGGGCCGTATTCTTAAAGAAACTTTCCAGGACTGTATTTATTGCTGTGGTCTCTTTACTGCTTACTGAATACAGCGTTGTACACTGTATAGTGGCTATGCTTGGTACTGCAGATCAGCACCATTCATTTGGGACTGAGTTACAACATGGCCGTGTGACCAATGGGTTTGATATTACCAGCCTGAGGAAAGGAAGTGGAGCTCAATATCAATCTTGGAATCATTTTCTCCTTGTGTATCGGTACCTCCATTGCGAAGATGGCACCATGTTTGTCAATATTCAGATAAGTCCTTTAGAGCAATGGAAACGCCCTTGTTATTCCAAAGAGCTAATTTGCATATTGACAAACTCCGACATCTTGGCAGCAGAGGCAGCGATTCAAATGAAAACCAATTTCATCTAGGTGACCCTAACCTATCTATGGGGCTGGGTTTTGCTTTATGGACAACGCTTTAGTGGTTTCCTTTCTAGCACAGTCCAGTAACTTAAACCACTTTCCTTGTGTTTCAGACCGCCTTGCGAGCCCCTCCTCCCAGTGTGCAGGGAGCCTCTTCTGTTGAAATGCATCCATATAGTGCTACAAAGTACCTGAGCCCATCAGAAATGGAACCCAAATAGTTGTAATAAAATCCTCTGCATCCACAGGCTCTTCACTTCATTCTGACATCATCGTAGCTGACTTACACCAATACAGTATTTAAAGGGTTATTTCTATCTAAAAAAAATAAAATAAAAAATACATATCACTAGTCCTGAAAATGAATAGGACGCTTCCCTTTCTGTGTTTTCCATGCCCAGTGGCTGTAACAAAAGGAAAAAAACTTAGCACACAGCCCTATGGTCCCTTCATTCTCAGGATCGGTGGGGGTCAAGATGTCAGTCACTGATCATGTGAATGCATGCCTTAAAGGGGTTGTCCAGGGAGTTTAAAACCACTTACCTGATCCAGTGGATGATGGACTCTACTGTATTCTACTCTACTGCTTCAGGTCATGATGAGACTAGAACCCCTGGGTCTATCATCATCCACATCATCAGGTAAGGACAACCCCTTTTAAAGGGATTATCTCCCAAAAACTTATTGTTTACAGATAAATGAAGCTTATATTCCTCTATGGGACTGGTGACACAAGTATTCTGCTTGGCCATCTCTGGCAATGCCATACAGAGGAATGGAATGATACTGCACATGCCAGAAAATCACACCATTCAAATGGGACCCCAAGTGATACACTCATTGTGGATAGGGAATACCTCTTTAAAAACTCGGTCAAGGGGGTACATTGTAATAGTCATGCAGTGTCTACCTCTATTATGTCTAGAGCTTCTTTATGAAGATGTAGCCTTAAAGAGGGTTTCCCTGGCACGACAGCCCGAGTCCTTGCCCAGCAGTCTTGATCGGACCAAACACGGCCGAAATGAAAATGCTATTATTATACTGTGGGGTCTCTTCAGACCCCAGAGTATAATAAGTGGAGGTGATCAAACATAAAAAAAAAAAAAAAATGTTACTCACCTTTCCTGCACTCTGGAGCAGCACTCTACTGTCTTGGTGCGTCTACCTGATGTAAGAAACCACTGATAGGGCCTCAGGGGTCACGTCTGTTTCATTACACATAATGACGCCGACATGACCCCTGAGACCCAATCAGTGGTCGCTGGCTTCAGCCAGAAGCTCCGAAGAGATCAGAGAGCTGATCAGGAGCGCAGGGAAGGTGAGTAACATTGTTTGTTTGATCACCTACCCGGGGGCTCCGCTTATTATACTCTGGGGTCTGAAGAGACCCCACAGTATAATAGCAGCTAGTGAGTGGCGAAAATTTGTTGGAATATTATACCATATGCAGGGGCCGCTATGGGACATTATTCTGTAACTGTTTTTGCACAAAAAAACGCAGGCAGTTTTTGTGAAAAAATGCACCATGTGAATTCAGTTTTACATTGCAGTAAAAGTTCCAGTGGCCTAAGAATATATCTGCATCCAGATATAGTGTGTATTCACCATAAGGATGCTGCCATACGGTGCTCCTGGAAACATTTACCACTAATTGGAGGCTGCACATGGACTTTCATTGCTTCTAATGGGAAAGTACAGGAGCATCCCAGGAAATACAGTGCCTTGTGAAAGTATTCGGCCCCCTTGAACTTTTCAACCTTTTGCCACATTTCAGGCTTCAAACATAAGGATATAACATTTTAATTTTTTGGTGAATCAACAACAAGTGGGACACAATCGTGAAGTGGAACGAAATTTATTGGATATTTTAAACTTTTGTAAAAAAAATAAACTGAGAAGTGTGGCGTGCAATATTATTCAGCCCCCTTAAGTTAATACTTTGTAGCGCCACCTTTTGCTGCGATTACAGCTGCAAGTCGCTTGGGGTATGTCTCTATCAGTTTTGCACATCGAGAGACTGAAATTCTTGCCCATTCTTCCTTGGAAAACAGCTCGAGCTCAGTGAGGTTGGATGGAGAGTGTTTGTGAACAGCAGTTTTCAGCTCTTTCCACAGATTCTCGATTGGATTCAGGTCTGGACTTTGACTTGGCCATTCTAACACCTGGATACGTTTATTTGTGAACCATTCCATTGTAGATTTTGCTTTATGTTTGGGATCATTGTCTTGTTGGAAGATAAATCTCCGTCCCAGTCTCAGGTCTTTTGCAGACTCCATCAGGTTTTCTTCCAGAATGGTCCTGTATTTGGCTCCATCCATCTTCCCATCAATTTTAACCATCTTCCCTGTCCCTGCTGAAGAAAAGCAGGCCCAAACCATGATGCTGCCACTACCATGTGTGACAGTGGGGATGGTGTGTTCAGGGTGATGAGCTGTGTTGCTTTTATAACAAACATATCGTTTTGCATTGTGGCCAAAAAGTTGGATTTTGGTTTCATCTGACCAGAGCACCTTCTTCCACATGTTTGGTGTGTCTCCCAGGTGGCTTGTGGCAAACTTTAAACAAGACTTTTTATGGATATCTTTGAGAAATGGCTTTCTTCTTGCCACTCTTCCATAAAGGCCAGATTTGTGCAGTGTACGACTGATTGTTGTCCTATGGACAGACTCTCCCACCTCAGCTGTAGATCTCTGCAGTTCATCCAGAGTGATCATGGGCCTCTTGGCTGCATCTCTGATCAGTCTTCTCCTTGTTTGAGATGAAAGTTTAGAGGGACGGCCGGGTCTTGGTAGATTTGCAGTGGTCTGATACTCCTTCCGTTTCAATATGATCGCTTGCACAGTGCTCCTTGGGATGTTTAAAGTTTGGGAAATCTTTTTGTATCCAAATCTGGCTTTAAACTTCTCCACAACAGTATCACGGAGCTGCCTGTTGTGTTCCTTGGTCTTCATGATGCTCTCTGCGCTTTAAACAGAACCCTGAGACTATCACAGAGCAGGTGCATTTATATGGAGACTTGATTACACACAGGTGGATTATATTTATCATCATCAGTCATTTAGGACAACATTGGATCATTCAGAGATCCTCACTGAACTTCTGGAGTGAGTTTGCTGCACTGAAAGTAAAGGGGCCGAATAATATTGCACGCCCCACTTTTCAGTTTTTTTTTTTTACAAAAGTTTAATATCCAATAAATTTCGTTCCACTTCACAATTGTGTCCCACTTGTTGATTCTTCACCAAAAAATTAAAATTTTATATCCTTATGTTTGAAGCCTGAAATGTGGCAAAAGTTTGATAAGTTTAAGGGGGCCGAATACTTTCACAAGGCACTGTAGCAGTAAACTCATGTGTCCTGAAGCATCTGGTGGCAGCACTTCTGTGTTATGGTTTTGTGATATATGACTTTAGTTTAGGGGTCGTCAGACATACAATTATTGCCCAGCACTCCGAGGTCATTTATTTTATTTTTTTTAAATTTAAATCAGCAGGCTAAACAAAAAAGGTTGCCTACTCCTGCACTATAGCATGTACAGTGCTGTGCCTGATAATGAAGAGGCCAGAGTGCTTGCCAGTGTGCCATGGCATCTTCAAAGAGCTCACCATGGGGGTGCTGTGAGTCAGACCCCCACCAATTGGGTATTGACCTATTCTAAAGATTGGCCATTGATATTAAAAGGGTTTTCTGGGATAACTCCCTCAGAGGTAGTGTAAAATAGGGGGAATGCAATGCCTAAACATGGGGTAGATGTCACCAATGCAAGGGATTGTTCCTTAGGACATCTGTGTGTATGAGTATAATACATGTATAAATAATATATTGATGGGTCTAACTAATGTAGATACGCACATGAGTTAAAGGGTTTTTTTCTGGTATTGATAGCCCATCCTTAGGAGATTATCAATGTTAGATTTGCGAGGGTCCGCAGCTCCCAGTAGCATTTTACATACTGAGAGTCACACTGCTTGCTTGCCATATACAAATGTGACAGCGAGTGTAGGTACTGCAGCTTTGTCCCATTGAAGTCTATAGTACAGTGATGCAGTATCTACACTCGCCGCTACGGTTAACACTGAGTGAGCGAAGCTGCTTGTGGCATGTAGACATTACTAGGAAGGTTCAGTCTCGGTACAGGTGGTCTGTGGGGCCCCTGGGTGTCAGATTGATAACCTATCCTGAGGATGGGGCATCAATACTATAATCCAGATAACTCCTTAAACACTCAGCTAGATGGGCATCACTTCATCCTTTGGCGCTTCATATATCCTTATTGTTAAACCCTTCCCTCCAAAATACATCAATGACTGAAGCCTGGGTGAACAAAGTAAAATCTTCTTGATATCAGTAAAATCCAGTAACATAGAATAAGATCAGGGCAGGCTGAGGTCAGCCGGGAAGGGGATTTATTTAGAAAAAGCAGTTCAGTAAAGCGATGACAAGTTCCACCATCAAGTGGCTTTCTCCTTATGCTGTGGCTCAGTCTCTTGCTCGTACTCTATCTCCACATACGCCCTCTTTCTTCTCACTGGTCCTTTAAGAGGCGTCTTGCCCTTGGATTTTGAGGTCTTTCCTGTTTCTTCTTCCTCTGACTCTTCACTGGATTCTTTCTCCTCATCGCTGCCCAATTTATCCATATCCTGCAAAGAAAGATGGCGGTCAACACACGTGAAAAAATCCAAATTGAAAAGGATATTAGAAAAAAAAAAAAAAAAGGGCTGTTTTGTCCTATACCCACATTATAAAACCAATGTACGGTACATTTGAGGAATTTACAATGGATAGGGAAAGGGTGACGTCTCCGCTAGGGTAGAGCTTCTGTGTAATACATAATGCTCATTACACGAGGGATAGATGCAAGATGGACGTTTTCCATCATGTTCTTGAGGTAAGAAGCAGTTGTCTGCCTAGGAGTGACCAATATTCTGCTGATAAAGTGCTCCCCCTACTGGGCAAACTCCTATTTCTATACAACACAACTCAAATGCTAGAATGGAGTGGGTAAAATCAGGCGCTGCCTGGTATGGTATGTTGTGGATCCAGTAGGTGGCGCTGCCTCCTGTGACTACTAGGATGAGGCACCACCTGCTGTATCCACAGCAAACCAGGTGGGTTAGGGTTGCATATAGGGGAGGCATAGTTAGCCTCTACTTCAACCATTCAACATGCCGAGACTCTGGGTGCGTTAGCGGTCACGGGCTGGCAGGCAGAGCTGAGGCAGCGCCACCTACTGGATCTATGACACATCTGATTTAAACCATTCTTGACTCGACACCCTGGGACACGGTGAGGTGTAGTTTTTGCTTATGCTCTTCTTATGAAGCTTACCTCAAAATCACTCAGGTCACTTTCATCGACTTCCACAAACTCTCTCTTGCCGCTCTCCTGAAAATAAAAAAGACAAAAGTTATTCCTGTGCAGAATCACATAACCACTGGTCACTGGACATCCTTTCTTGTGACTGAACAGTCATTCAAGGCCCAAGTTTACCCCCCACAGTTCTGAATGTACCCTGCTCGGGGCTTGAGCTAAGTGTGCTACCGTTCACTCCGAGCAGGATACGTCCAGGGACACTCACTTTAAACTGTTCTGGAGCCGCAATCTTGGTCTTATTTTAAAGCCAATAATCTTGGATGCTGGATCTTGAGACATCACTGGTTAAAGCGGGGGCGCATATACTCACAGCTTCACTTTAACCAGTGTGCAGGAGAATACGAGCAGCTGACAGCAGGGAGGGGAAAATTAATTAATATTCTCCTGTCCCTGACACTTCAGATAACCCCAGGGTCATCAATCACAAGCATATTTGCCATTTAACCCCTTGAATGCGGCAGTCAATGCTGACCAAAATACAACGAATCCGGGTTGGTTCTGACCCTGGGTCACATGACTGAAATCAGCCCCTTTCCCTCAGGATGCATCACCCGCTCCTTCCTCTATCATTATGATAGGCAGTCAGCCCCCCATGTCACCGGTAACTACCAGTGAAAACAAAAATTTAAAAAAAAACATTGCAAAAGAACACTTTTGTGCTGTATTGAAAGCTGCATGCAATTTTTTAATGCAGTTGCATGTGATGTCATAACACATACTACATTTTCTTTTTTTAAGTGGGTGATTACGTTAAAAACCCATAAAAACAACGTAAATCACAGCGACATTGACTACTCCCTGGATTGTCAAGAGAAAGGATGTTAGGGCCATGTTCACACCTGGCAGAGACTTTCTATATAGGCATTGTACATGGGGCATGCGGCGGATGTCAAAAGGTGACTGCTGCTTTCACTACAACATGGAGGACTAGAAAACAGATCATACATACTTCATCAGTTTCCTCCTCCTCCTCCTCTTCTTCTTCAGACTCCGATTCACTCGCTGGTTCCTGCTGTTCCAAGGCTTTGTCAAAGGCTTGTATAGGGAAATTATAGATGTCTCCATACTGTGAAGGAATGTTACATAAAGATGACATATCTACTCCGGCCACCATCAATACTATCAGCTACACTTCCCATCACCCATCTTACCGTTCCCTGTTTAAGACGTTCCAGCAGCTCTTTCTCTATGGCGTTGTCCAGCTGAGCGGCCACCAGGGCTTTTTCCTGTGTGGGAAACAATGAATATTAATATGTGGCTGTAGGCTGCTTAAAGGGGTTTTCTGAGACATACATATTGATGACCTGTCCTTAAGATAGGTTAACAATATGTAATCAGTGGGGGTCCAACACCCAGGACCCTGCACTGATCACCATGTTGAAGAGGCCACAGCATGAGAGTGAACTCTGTAGCCTGTTTACTGAATACCAAGCACAGCCATGTAAACATCATAGTGGTAGTGCTTGGTATTACAGGTCAATCCCATTCAATGGGATGGAACGGAGCTGTTGCTGTACCAGGTGACCAACAAACGAGACTTGTGAGCACTGCAGCCTCTTCAAAGAGCTGATCAGCAGGGGTACTGGATGTCTGACTCCCACCGATCACATATTGATGACCTATCTTAAGGACAGGTCATCAATATATATCATTTAACAATGAAGATGAGCTCACAAATGTACAAGCTCACATGTATGAATTTGAGGCGGAAACCACTGTAAAATCCACCCCCCAGCTAGCAGAAAAAACAAGCGTCCTGCTCGTTCTACAGGTGGATTCCACCTAAGAACTCCCACTGCAATGAGTGGGAGGCAGAAAATACCCCTTTTCTTTTGGCATGGAATTGGACACAGAATTTGTCAAAATCCGCTCTCCAAATTCAGCGTCAATTTCAGCTCCAAAAAAAAATCTGCTTCAAATTCCTGAAGCAGACATTTTCTGCTTGACAAATTCAGCGTGTGAACACCCCCAAATGCTATATTCTCCAACTATACAGATCTGTATTATGCACAGATGTATCAGAGGTCACCCAAACTTCTGCAATTGGTTAAACTGCGGCAGAGTGATATCTTATTACAGAAGACAACAAAAACCAATTGGACAAACCTTTTTCATTGTTTTTTGTTGTCTTCATTGATAAGATATCCTGCTGCAATTGTAGAAGTTCGGGTTAACTCTGCTACATCTGTACATACACGCAGCAGAGTACTCACCTCTCTCCGCCTTTCTCTTCTTTCCACCTTTCGGCTCAACGGGACTAGTTTACGCCTGGGAATTAAGAGAGGATAAAGTATATGTTATAGCCGGGACATAGTAAAATGGCCTAAAACAACAACACTTATATTTGTGTCTAATACAACTATTCTGTTTTTTTGTTTAAAGAGGTATTATGGACCTAGGATACTGAGGAGATCTCCTTAGGATAGGTCACCCAGCACCCCAGCCAATCAGCTGTTTATAGGGGCCACAGTGCTTGTCTGAGCACCACTTCCTCTTCTCAGACCATGTGATGTCAAATTCATCAATCAAATGACCATCCTGCAGCTCAGTCCTGTTCAAATGAATGGGACTGAGCTGCAAAACCAAGCACAGACACTATACAATATACTGCTTGTATGCAGTGAGACAGGTCATCAATGGAAGATCATGGGGCTCTCATACCCGGCCTCCAGCACTCAGGTGACTGCTGCAGCCTCTTCAGAGGAAACCAAGCACAGCGCTGTACACTGTATAGTGACTGCACTTAAAGGGATTGTCCAGGAAGAAATTATTTTTCTCTGGAGACCGGGGTAGGTGAAAAAACCAAAAACCTATACTAACCTGTCCCCAATGTCCCAGGTCCTTGTTTGGACCTGCAGCTCCCCGGGGCTTTTCCAGCAGAAGTCCCCACCGCACATGACCACTGCCTAAGGAAAGGACATAGGACGTCACTTGCAAACATCACCAGTGATGTCCTGGGTTCCTTTCCTTAGGCTGCTGACTGGCCTCAGCGATCACATGCGGCAAGGATTTTTGCCAGAAAAACCCCGAGAACAGGCGAGTATGTTTTTGTTTTAATTTTACACCTTTCCCACCCTCCAAAGAGAAATGTTTTCTCCAGGACAACCCCTTTAATATCCTAGCTTAGCACCATTCACTTGAATGGGACCGAGCTGCAAACAGGCCAGATGAACGTGACATCACATGACCTGTGAAGCGGAACACCGCTACCATTTCAAACAACTGATCTACAAGAATCCCATGCATTGGGATTTTCACTTGACGTACCCTAAGGATAGGTCATCCACTGACAAATCCTGGAAAACCCCTTTAAAACCGGCTGCCCCAGAATAGCCTAGTATTAGACTTACTGTCTCTTGAGAGTGAGTTTGCGGATTCGGATCAGGTACTGCGTGATCTTGGTGAACCGTTGCTTGCACTTGTGTCTGAGAAATCGGGGCCAGTAGATCAGGTTCTCATCTATCTGCTCCAGAGCCTGCTCGTAGTTCTTGCTCAGACGTACCTACCGGGTAAAATTTCTCAATCAATGACCCTCTCCAAGTCTCCTCAAGGCACAGGGCAATATGGCTTCATAAGTTTTGATAAACCAGACCCTTGAAAGGGGTAAAGGACTTGTCTGTACTTACCCTCTCCCACATACGTGATGGAAATGCCGCCCTCTCTATCGTCTTCATGTACAAGTAGCAGATACCTGTGAGTAATAGACAGATGATGTCACTAATCTCCTTCCTCTACAGTCAGGGTATGACATCACAGGCAGCAGTATCAGACACTTACCTTTTTCTTCTTTAATGGTGGCATACTGACTGTTAGCGAGCGGGCAGGACGAGCGGTTACACTGACCGGTGATGTTGTATTCATTGCGACAGAAGTTCTGAGTCTTTGTTCTAGTAAAATAGAAGTGTCGGCATTACAAGGGCTGTGCCACTACATACACTTACCCCGTACTAAGAAAACAAAGCTTTATTCAATATGCAGATTAGGTACTTGGTGCACTGGGGGCGTTACCAGCAAACCAACAGCACCATGGAAATCATTGAAAACATGTCCCTGATACTGTTTGTGTGGTCCCCTGGAAAGGGGGTTGATCCTGCAACTACTCCGACGTCACCAAATCATCGAAATCCCGCACATGTTTAGTATGCTCCAATAGTTATCCACTGCTATCACGTCACTAAATCCTAGGCAAAATCCTGCGCATGCGCAGTACGTTCGCGTACGTGCAGGGTTCTGCCGAGGCTTTAGTGAAGACATAGCTGCGGGAGGATCAGCTCCCACTGCCCAGGGGGCCACACAAAGATATGATGGCACTTTAAAGTGGCTGGCAGAGGTGAGAAGACTCCCTTTAAATGAGTTTTCCAATAACAACACTTCCCCACTGTCCACAGGATAAGGGATAAGTGTCAGCAATGACAGGTACAGGGGTCCCCTGTGTGACCCTATGAGACTGATGGAGTGCTGTACTTGGCTGTCACTGTCAGTCTCAGAGGAAGATGAAGCCGCGGTCACACATACGCACCGCTAGTTCACTCACACAGGGGACTCGGGGTTCCCCATTCTCATGATCACTGGAGTTCCAGCAGTTAGTACTGATACCCTATATTGTGGATAGCTGATAAAAGGCATTTGTGGGAACGCCCCTTTAAATGATGGGAAAGCTGGGGAGCAATAGCCATGGGCTGAACACATGAGAAGCTTTCAGGAGACGGACACTTACTTTATCTTGAAGGAACAAAACTGTTTATTTCCCACAATATCCCAGATAACCTGCAAGGAAAGAAACACGGGAGATACAACATTATTATATAGCATATTATATTATATAGTTTTATATTATGTGAGCTACACATACATTATATATATATATATATATATATATATATATATTTATATATTCCACAAGCTCTAGATACACTATAAGCTATATATACATACATACATACTTAGAGCTATACATACATTGCACGAGATATATATATATATATATATATATATATACATACATAGGCACACACACACACATATATATATATATATATATAAACAAACACAAATAAATACATGCATACATACCATGAGCTATACATACATTACATGAGCAATATATACCATGAGCTAGAGAACACCAAGCAAATGGAGATGTTCCCAAACTTGCAAGGCAGAAAATCAGTCTCCCATTCAGGGTGTATACTCAGCAAGAAAACAAGTCCTCCACCAGTATCTTCACATCATGGAGCCCAGACCATACACCACATAGATACCATGAGCTTTACATACATTAGACGAGCTATACGTATATATTACACTACAACACACACATACACCATGAGCTACCCTTACATATGTAACATGAGCTATATACATTAACTATACCGACTGCACAAGCTACATAAATCACATGAGCTATACATACTACATGACCCTTACATACATGACATGACCCTTACATACATGACATGATCTATAGGTTTACTCCACACCTGGGGTATATATGTGATAACCTTAGGACTAAACAGAGTATAGTAAAGAGCTTCTTGGGCTGGATTCACACCTGGCATCTGATCACTAGGGTGCCGCACCACATAAGAGAATGGGGGTCCTATGCCATACACAGACTATGCCATACACAGACTATGCCATACACAGACTATGGGACTAGTTAGAAGACTAGGCTATCCCCAGACACTGTGACTGGCGCAGCACACACAGACCATCCCCATACTAGTGATTGGGGTCCCAGTGATCACCCACTTATTCGCTATCCACTGCCCATCTGTCTCAGGACACCCCGTTTAAGGCCCTGGTCACACTATGGATGCGGCATCCCTCTTATAGAACAGGATGACGTGATATCATGACCTGTAAGTAAATTTCCTGACTGCTGGTCACATAACGCATTCCCCCCAGTATTCTCTTACATCGTCGTGCTGCATCTCGGCGGCTCCACGTTATCCTTTCCTCTTGTACACGCGTGTACTTCTCAGTAGGCCGCCATGTGTAAAGGTAAATGGCCGACTCTCGCGAGATTCTACTACGTAACTTCCGGCGCCGACCGAGGGAAGGTCGCTCCTTATCCAACATGGCGATCGGGGCTTGCCATTGGTCCGTTTCATGAATAACTTAGCATATGTAATTTTTGCACTTCGTAGTGTTTGTATCTCGGTTTATATAACGGTTACAATCTAACGTTATTACAGGACTGGTCATGTGATGTTGTGGTATCACGTGATGAGCCTGGTGTACGGTCACCTTAATATTAATGAGGGGGGGTCTGCCAGCTGGGCTGTAGGGCGCCCACAAATCTGCGATCCTTCTGGTTCAGAAGTGTGATGAATGGGTTTTCTTGCGACTGCATGAAATGTGCAACTCTCTTGTTACGACGTGGCACATTACCCTTCTGATCCTGAACCAGTAGTGAGCAAGAGTGAAAGTCAGACAAACTTGTGTGTGTAGTCACGTGATTGCTAGTTCTGGCGTATCTATGGCAACAGGCTTCAGCCATGTTTTTGATTGCTATGGATATGTGTCATCCATGTTATTGTAGCCTCACATGATCGCCTCCTGCCATGGTTCCTAGGCTCTGTGCACACTGCTCCTGAGCTTAGGGTTGCCATAGTTAAGGGGTGATAGGACTTTAATAGGTGGGCTATACTGTAATCCTCTGATTCGGACTTCCACCCATCAGCTGTCTGAGGAGACCAAAATGTCCCCCCCTTTATGTGTAGGGAACAAGATACTTTGTGTATAACCGCTGAGACCCCCACTGATCCTGAGAATGTGGGGTCCTGGGTGACATCATGACCCCCAGGGCACATGATGTCACCCAGAAAGCCAGAAGAGGCCTAGAAGAGGTGAGGGAAGGCGAGAGACCCCACAGTATAATAATTTCACTTCCACTTTGTGAAATAAATGTTTGGGCCGAATCATCTAAACCCAAAACGAAACGAATCTTCAGTGGTTCTCCCATCTCTAGCCAGGACTATATTTGTAGTCATATATATGTCGGTCCATTAAAGGTCATCACCAACCGGTCCCACCGAGAATCCGCCCATGCCATGTTTATCTGTTTAGAAAGTGGCATGAGTTTCGAAAAAGGGCGCCAGACTGGAAAAGGTGTCCTATTAGGGTGGGTTCACACTTACGCCGGAGTTCGTCCGCCACGAATCCGACTAAAATCTCGGGAAACTGTATAGGGACTGGATAGCGAAAGGCTAGCGACGCATTGCTTAAAAACCCATTCATTCAGAGGGTGTAAGCGCGGATGTGCGCTTACACCCTCTGCGCCACGAAGCCAGTTTTTTTTCGCTGGAAACAAAGTCCTGCATGTCCGACTTTGTTTGTAGCGAAAAAAAACGGCTTCGCGGCGCAGAGGGTGTAGGCGCACACCCGCACATTGCTTTTAAAACCCATTCAAATGAATGGGTTTTTAAGCAATGCGTCGCTAACTTTTCGCTATCCAGTCCCTATACAGATTTCCTAGATTTTCAGTCGGATTCACATCGGACGGACTCCGGCACAAGTATGAATCCACCCTTAGTAGCTGTTTTTATTTAATGAATGTTCCCATATATATTTTCCCTAACCCCATTTAGACCACATGTTATGCAGTGACTCTATGTTGGGGGTAGAGATGGGCAAACCGACTCGTACCGAGCAGGGTTCGACCCGAATTGTTAGGTTTTTACAAAAACGAACACATGGAGATTCGTCTTGGGCAAACTAAAATGGCCGCCGCATTATACTCTGAGGTCTCATCAGATCCCAGGGTATAATAGGTGGTGGTCTAGGGGAGGTGACAAAAATAAAAAAAACATTCATACTCACTTATTTTTGGGCCTCTTCGGCGTCCTGTGACCAGGCCTTAGCGGTCAACTGGGCAGACCGAGCAAGGTCATGACATTTGGCGTGCCCATGTAACCGCTGTGGCCTATTCACAGACCTCAGTAGTGACCCTTGCCGCATGAGGCCCAAAAGAAGTGAGGTATAATAATTTCACTCCCGGTTCTATCTAAACTTGTTTAACCTGAAACGAATCTGGGACCTGAGCCACCCGGACCTGAAACGAATCTTGAGACGTTCGCCAATCTTTTGGAGGCCATTCACATACCTCCTATCTGTCCTGGTTTCTGCGGGACAGTCACATATTGTGGGTCCTGTCCCGGTTGGTGGGAGGTATGTCCCGGATTCAACTCATCTGCATCCGGTGAGGACTAAGATGAGTTGAATACAGTGGTGAAGCAGGAGTGGACAGCTCCTGTCTCACCACTGTGCCCCCTGTGTGCACATCGCGCCTCCAACTCTCCCTTAACACTCTAGGACACGAGACTGCAGACTGCGGAGCAGGGGAGTGAGGAGAGGTGAGTATCATTGTTTTTTATGTTAAACTTTGGCATATGAAGAGGGACAGATTGGCGGGAGGACATTAAACTGTGGGGGCATATGAGGGGGGACAAACTGGGGAGCATATGAGGGAGACATTAAACTGTGGGGGCAGATGAAGAAGGAGATTAAACTGGACGGGGCATTAGACTGGGGGCAACTGCAGCAAGACATTAAACTGGGGACAGCTGGAGGAGGACATTAAACTGGGGGCAGCTGGAGGGGGACATAAAACTGTGGGTGCACCATCAGAGAGACTTTATACTGTGGGGTCAATTTGAAGACAACATTATAATGTGGGGGTATATAATATTAGGGTGACTGTAAGAGCATTATACCGTGTGGGGAGCACAAACAGAAATTGATGGGTATGGGCGGAGTCAATTTATAAGTGGGTGGAGCTAAATTTGCCACGGCACGCATAGCACACTGCACATTTTGTCCGTCTTTCTGTCCTCTAAAAGTTGGGAGGTATGCATTCACATAGCAGAAATGAAAGTGGAATATGAGGCGGACTTTTTGGCTCAAATTCCTCTTGTGGATTAGGCTCCGATGAATGGGTGTAATGACTGGAGTGTCTGTCCCAAGTAGGGTGCACAATCGTTGATTATGATGTTAATCTGTTTTTCCTTAGTCCCAACTGCAGCACAATATGGGGTATTTCTGCCCCTATGTGTTGATAGGACAGGATTAATTTTTAATTAGCATAATTTATGCATGACTATGTTACCCTATAAGAGGGCAAAAGAGACCTTCCCCCTTGTGTTAGTTATAAAGTAAAGAATCCTAAATTAGGGAGGGAAGCTTGAGCTGCTGTTAGGACAAAGGGAAAACAGATTAACATCACAATCAACGATTCCCTTACATCCTACAGCAGCACTATATGGGGATGTAGCAAGTAATTCCCCTAGGGCGGGTTTCCTCGCAGTACAGTACCTAGGACTGACTGTCCAAAGGCAGTCGCCTCTGAACTCCAGACATTTAGCCAATAATGTTTTACAAAGGTCAGCTGAGATGACCAAGAAGCGGCTGCACAAATCTGATCAAGAGGTTGACACAGCCCTAGTTGAGTGGGCTGTATAGAATTCAGTTGGAGTTAACCCCTGAGCAGAAAAAGAAGTTTTCATCGCTTCCTTGATCCATCTAGATAAGGTAGGTTTGGAAGCTCTGAGACCTTTGTCTCTACCATATATAGACAGCCAGTGTAAGAGCTCAGAGTCACACCCCTTGTCTGCTCCTGCCTGACACTGCCCTGACAGTACAGAGCCTAAATAGCATATCAGGTACCAAAACTAACAGCAGTGATTACTCAGGAAAGGTGGGGGTTAGAGAAAAAATTCCAACTGTGCCGGGATCAGTGGAGCAGCGACTATTAAATGATATAAAGAGCTGGACTTGTTGGAGGCGGTGAAAGGTCCTCTTTAAGGAGATATAGTATAACGTCCAACCTACCAGTACATCAGTCTCACTTTAATTCAGAACTGATCTCTCTAGCTCTAGTGTTCTTGTGCCTGTCACTTGCTAACAGCTGTGTGGGTGGTTAATAAGCATTCTGGGAAGATGGAGGAGAGCTGGGCTGTCATAGATGGCGCTAAGTGGTTTTTCAGATTCCTTAATAAAGTCTATTACAAATTCTGGGCAGCTGTCATACCCGGCTACTCTATGCACACTTGGCTGTGCTGTGTAGAGAATAGCAGAGGGGAGAAAGTCGCTGCCAGACCTCTTATCTTCCCAAGAAAGAAAGTTCTAGGCAATTGGTAGGACCCAAGACACATTACTTGTTCAGCTGATGTACAGATGTAGCAGACTTAGACTCCGTACACATGTCCGAGTGTGCAATCTGATGTACAGATGTAGCAGACTTAGGCTCCGACACATGTCCGAGTGTGCAATCTGATGTACAGATGTAGCAGACTTAGGCTCCGTACACATGTCCGAGTGTGCAATCTGATGTACAGATGTAGCAGACTTAGGCTCCGTACACATGTCCAAGTGTGCAATCTGATGTACAGATGTAGCAGACTTAGGCTCCGTACACATGTCCGAGTGTGCAATCTGATGTACAGATGTAGCAGACTTAGGCTCCGACACATGTCCGAGTGTGCAATCTGATGTACAGATGTAGCAGACTTAGGCTCCGTACACATGTCCGAGTGTGCAATCTGATGTACAGATGTAGCAGACTTAGGCTCCGACACATGTCCGAGTGTGCAATCTGATGTACAGATGTAGCAGACTTAGGCTCCGTACACATGTCCGAGTGTGCAATCTGATGTACAGATGTAGCAGACTTAGGCTCCGTACACATGTCCGAGTGTGCAATCTGAAGCTCTGCTTCTATTCAGGTGCCGGGAAGGGGGAGTGGGGTGGGGGTGGGGTGGGTGTGGATCATCAATTAGGGTTCAGGTGTCGGACCCCACCAATTCGATGTTGATTATCTATCCTGTAGATAGGCCATCACTTGTCAGAATAGAAATCCACCTGGGGGCCAGAAAACCCCTTTGCAACTCATACACCAAGATGTATTCTCAGGTATGACCACTAGGGGGAGATGTCTTCCAATGATAGGCATCCTTTATGTGACACTTGACTACTTAGGATTGTGTTCACTAATGTAACGTACACAGGCGGGTACATAACAGGTGTGACGGGTTGTTCAAAAATCTTAGACCATGAAACCGATTGATCATGGGGGGGGGGGGGGGTCACGTTGAGCCACCTATAAAAGCCCTCTCTCTTTATTGACAGTCATAATGTTAAACAAATAGCAAAACTATCAATCAAAGTCTTCTAAGCAAACACCAGGATACCAGTGTGTAACAGGTTAAAAATCATTTTTGGGATTTTTAATATTCAGATTTTCATACTGGTAAATTCCCTTTGACTAAATGCCAAGGAAAATTATGGGGGGATTAATCAAGACTGGCGTATTGCATGGCAGTCTTAATGTCCCCTGCGCCGCGGAAAGCCACTTCATAATAAGCCAGTGCCTCATCATAAGTTAGGCCATCCTCTTGGCATCCTTGCACCTAACCTAGATGCAAATCCACGCCAGCTCTTTGCAGGTATACATTTTTTTTGCCATCATTTACGCCACCTTTGTGGAATAGGAATTATCAAGACTGACGTACAAAAGGCCGGTCTTGAAAAATTCCCCCCATGTTCCTGCTCTCATATGACTACATTCTCCTGCCAGCCCTGACCTCTGCCCGCTACCTGCTCATGACTGATCTCCGCCAGCCTCAACACTTGCACTATCCAACTACGTCTCCTGCCTGCCTTGCAGGGGTAAGAATGAAGAACATACAATTGCTTAGATTTTGCTCCTTCCATTAGAAAAATCCATGAGTGACCTAGCGGGTCCACGTCTCTCGTTGACAACTTTGCTAAAATAATTACTAGACAGGAAGATCTCTTATCTCACCCTGACTGAGGCTGGTTGTAGTGTGTTACAGTAGTCGGGAATTCATCTGGACCTGGATCACTGTTTTAACAGTGGTGAGGTAGGAACCAATATGAGAGATTTTTTTGATTGAACAAAAACTCTTTATTGGCAACACATCTTATTTCCACAAGGAATAACAAACGGTTTGCGACGCAGCGCACCGAGTTACAAATCCACAATCAATGACTAAGAGTCATCCTTAAGGGATGTGGCTCAGCATACGGCGGGAAATGCATTTTATTCCTACCTAACATGCTGCACTACAAACCTATTCTAACATTGATCAAAACATAAAGCACAGAACTGTGACAGACAGAGGGGGGAAAGGGAGGGGAGGTCACAGGCCCGAAGCTTTATTTGAGACCACAACACACAAGGGGGCAGGACAGGTAAAATACAGGCAATGATACACTCCCTATACTACCACTACTTCCTACCCTACATAGCATACATTTCTGAAAAACAAGGTTAAACAAAAAGCATACAGTACATGTGATGGAAGGGGGAGAGGAGAGAGGGGAAAAGGTAGGGGGTAATCACAAGGCCCGAAGCTTTATTGAATAACACAACACACATGAGGGGAGAGGGGAGGGGAGAACGTCGCCGCCGATGGTGGTGGATCAGTCCTCTTCCTCCTCTTCGCCGGCCAGGCTATCCAAGATGGAATAGTCCCGCTGCAGACTGTGGATCAGTCTGCAACAATCCTGGAAGGAGACGCTCTCCCTCCGCAAAATCAGTCTTCTCCTGGCGAACCAGATGGCATCCTTGAAGCAGTTCACAAGGTGCCAGGCCGCCTGGATGTCAGTCTCTGCGTGAGTCCCCTGGAAAAGTCCATACAGCACCGCGTGGTACGTCAGACCCCTCCTGGGGACGCAGTCCTCGAATTCTTCCTCCAGCTCATTCAACAGACCCTGAGCAAACGGGCACTCCCAAAAGATGTGCAGAGATGTTTCCTCCTTGTAGGGGCACCGCGGGCAATACCTCATCCTGCTCAGGTTGCGGGCGTGCATGAACGACCTCGTTGGGAGTCCTCCTCCGACAGCCATCCACGACAGGTCCTTGTGTCCGTTGGTCAGCGAGTTTGAAGAGATGTTTTCCCAAACGACCTCCTCTGTACTCGCTGGCAGAGCTGGCACCTCCTCCAACGAATCCCTCGCTCGGATGAGCTTGTGAATCGTCTTCGGTTTCCATAGATCCGGCTTCAGACCCTCCAGTTGGAACCAATATGAGAGATGTTATATAGGGAAAGATATAAGAAGTGACATCACCACACCAGAGTGATGACCTCACTCACCCTCACCTGGAGGACTGGTCATTCCCTGTTGCAAGGAGCATGAGTCAATCTCCTAATAAGCATCTTAAGTGTCGGTGAATTCTGGAGATGTTTGTTTTCAGTACATTCCAGACTCAACCCGAGGAGCCGATTTCATGTTTGTCGGCATTTATTTCAGCTTTAGATAATTGCCCGATGACTCATGGAACTTGGACATTTCAGCCATTCCCTATTTTTTAGAAGAGTGACCTGAAATCTTAGGTCTTTATGAACACTTTGATGAAGATTGTCTACATTTGTTATGGAGACCACCAGGTTTTCTAAGGTGACGTTCCTGTAGATTAGGGGATTTGGCGCAATTGAGTTCTCCTTCAACAAATGACCTGGAATAATCTTTGGCCTTAAGTAGATTCTTTGACGTTGACATCATGACTTCGAGTCCCGTAATAAGTCTTCCTCCCACAGGAATGGCCATGTGCGGGTCCTCAGCACTGAGTCATGGCGAGGAGAAGTCCTGTCTTACTTCAATAGAGAGAGACTGATGAGTGAGAACTTCTGTGGTGTCATTCCTATGTCAGGTGAAGACTCTTGGGGAGTCTTTGGCTAGGGATACACTTAGAGGAAACCAGATATTTCTTATTGGAGAATATTCTTACTGTACATAATGTATCTGAGCAGCTTCCTTCAAATTTTCATTCTTCCATTTCAAGACAAGAAATCCTCATGATTCCTCAAGATACCGAAATAGGAGACACCAAAGACACTAAAATAGGACAATATAGATAATAAGACATAAGGGTAATGGACTCCCCAGGTCCTATCTTAAGAACACTTCTGTTTCAGTGGTTCCTGGCCACCAAGCTTTCAACAAGTGGGGACATTGGGCTGTACAAAGGTTCAAAACTTCCCATTATATTATATGCGGAGTAATGGTAACAGTCAAGTGGGGTGTGCCATACATATTAAAGGGGATGTCTGTCTACTTTCCTGCAGTGATGACATGCTGTAGATCGGGGGTCTCAAACTTGGCTGGGCAAATGGGCCAAACATAGAAGAAATGAGCACAGACCACATTGTTTCCAAATTCAATACAATACAAAATTATTGTTAATCAAATAGTTATTTACAGTATGTCTATACTACATTAGTATAATAATACACTTACCACAAATTTGCGAGTCCCCATCGAAATTTTGTGACTCTGCCCTTGTATACAGTCTGCTGTCTCCATAGAATGATAGTGCCCCCATAGACATACATAGTGGCTCTACCCTAATATACAGTCTGCTGCCCCCATACATTTATAGTGCCCCCATAGACATACATAGTGGCTCTGCCCTTGTTGTATATAAGGGCAGTCAGATGACCCCATAGAATTATAGTGTCAACATAGACATATATAGTGTCTCTGCCTGTATAAGCATTCTGCTGCTACTATAGAATTATAATGCTCCTATAGTCATACATTGTGGCCCCAGGGGCGCACCGCTAATGAGGCGAGGTGAGGCGGCCGCCTCGGGCGGCACTGTCCGGGGGGCGGCATTTTACTTTTTTTAAAAAAAAAAAAAAAAAACCAGAGCTGAGCGCGGCCTGTCCTGGGCTGGTTTACAAGACGTCGCATCTCAGCGCAGGCGGCGATACAATGACGTCATCACGTCGCCTACGCTGAGACACAAACGTCGCGGACAAGAGGAGGAGGCGGCGGCTGCATCAAGGCATCGCAGGTGAGTATAACTTTTTTTTATCTATATAAATAGGCCGTAACCTGTTGGAGCATCCCCGGCAGGTCAGGGCCTATTTATTTACCTACCCGCGTCTGCTCGTGGCCGCCCCCGCTTCCCCTTCTGCTATGGGCCGCAGAAAGGGAAGCGGATGCCGCTGTGAGCGGCCGCGGGGATGGGTAAGTTAGGCTGCGGGCCGCAAATACTACTATTATTATACTCCGGGGTCTATTCAGACCCGGGAGTATAATAATCGGAGGCCTAGGGTTGGTGAGGGAACATAAAAAACAGTGTTACTCACCTCCTGCGATCCGATGTAACTCCGAGCAGGCTTGAGGCCTGTGGTGACGTCATCAGGTCGCATCGCCGGCCTGATCACGTGACGTGTGTGCGCAATTAAACAGGGCCAAAAGCTGCAAGGAGTGCACCGGTGTCCAGGATAGGTAAGTAACTCTGATTTTTATGTTTGTATTCTCCCCTGGGTCTCCAATCATTATACTCTGGGGTCTGAAAAGACCCCAGAGTATAATAATAGTTCATGGGTGGTCCACTATGGGGCATAATACCCTGTGCAGGGACCACTGTAGAGCATAATACCCTGTGCAGGGACCACTGTAGAGCATAATACAAGTGCAGGGGCCACTATAGAGCATAATACCGAGTGCAGGGGCCACTATAGAGCATAATACCGAGTGCAGGGGCCACTATAGAGCATAATACCGAGTGCAGGGGCCACTATAGAGCATAATACAAGTGCAGGGGCCACTATGGAGCATAATACCAGTGCAAGGGCCACTATGGAGGATAATACCAGTGCAGGGGCCACTATGGAGCATAATACCCTGTGCAGGGGCCACTCTGGAGCATAATACCAGTGTAGGGGCCGCTGAGAGGCATAATACAGTGTGCAGGGGCCGCTGTGGAACATTATAGTGTGTGTAAATGGGGCGCTATAAACATGGGCTATGGCACCTGTTTATATTATACGCTGTCTGTTTATAGTGACCGTGTGATGTAATTGTAGCCTTGTCACATACTGTAGACATGTACAGGACGAGGCTGTAGTTACATGACATGGCCGCTATGAGATGAAATACACTATGTAAACAGAGAAGCGGTCACGGCGCTTACACAGGTACCATTCAAACAGCTGATCAGTGGGGGTCCTGGGTTTTTTTAACCCCACTGATTAGTTTATTAATGACCTGGAAAACCTTTTAATTAGTTAACACCTGGGGTATTATTAATAAGGGGCACTATTTATACAGGGTACACACGGACATTATTAATATAAAGATGCACTTGGGGGTATTATTCATTATGGGGGGTTGTATCATATATTTTATAATTGGGGGTAGCAGCAGGAGGGGGCTTTGTGTAGGTGAGGACAATGTGGGTTGGATGCCTGGAAAAGTGAGGAGCCAAAGATGTCTGTATTGCAACCTTTACAGAGACAAGTCACAGCTGGAAGAAGTGGTCATGGCGGTCCAAAGGGAAGAGAAGGGAAATGTGACCGATTAGTCAGAGACGTCACCTGTAAGTCACAAAATGTTACTGCCCTGTATTCTCCTAAATGATAGAGGATAAATACCTGAGTGATGGGGGTCTGTCTGCTGAGACCCCCACTGAGCCTGAGAATTGGGTTTTTCCCCCCACTAGGTGGGAATTCAGCCTGACCGCAGCCATATATATAGGTGTGTCACTTGGTGGATGGACGAACCCGCGTGGCTCTCATTCACTTTGATGGGAGTGCCAAAGATAGCCGAAGTCCAGTACTCAGCTATCTGCGGCGCTCCTATTATAGAGAATGGGGGCCACGTGGCCTCGTCCATCCACCAAGCAGAAGATGTGTGAAGTTACTTTCATTGTTAATGCCGTGTTGTTGATCTGATACTGAAGTAATGCAGTAAGAAGAATTCTTATAAACTGTTTTATAACTTTGTGTATAGTGTATATTGTGCGACGATAACAGTGTGTTAAACTAGTAGCATGGAAACTCAGTTTTTGTTTTGTTTTTTGGGGGGGGGGCGTCTTTCTATAGTCCGCCTCAGGCAGCAAAGAGGCTAGGTTCACCACTGTGTGGCCCTGCCCTTATATACAGTCTGCAGCTCCTATAGAATTATGGTGCTCCCATAGACATTCATTGTGACTCTGCTCCTATCTACATCACAGGGTGATTCATTTATGACAGATCATGGCAAAAGTGGGAGTGGCCATTATAAACATGGATAGGTACATATATTGAGTCCCCATATAATAATAGTAGACTCAAATAATAATAGATCTCAAATAAAATAAACGATTGTACCATTTAGCAATCAATATTATTATGTGATTTGTAAAGCGCTCCAAATATGTCTAAGTTACTTACTATGATTTGTGAAGGTCATTTAATAAAGTGTATTACTGGAATGGTTTATTGAAATTTTCTTGTTAAAGCTTTAGTTATTTTTAAGATAAAAATATACAGTGGGTACGGAAAGTATTCAGACCCCTTTACATTTTTCACTCTTTGTTTCATTGCAGCCAATTGCTAAAAGCAGAAAAGTTCATTTTATTTCTCATTAATGTACACTCAGCTCCCCATCTTGACAGAAAAAAAAAAACTGAAATGTAGATCTTTTTGCAAATTTATTAAAAAAGAAAAACTGAAATCTCACATGGTCATAAGTATTCAGAGCCTTTGCTCAGTATTGAGTAGAAGCCCCTTCCTTTTGAGCTAGTACAGCCATGAGTCTTCTTGGGAATGATGCAACAAGTTTTTCACATCTGTATTTGGGGATCCTCTGCCATTCTTCCTTGCAGATCCTCTCCAGTTCCGTCAGGTTGGATGGTGAACGTTGGTGGAGCCATTTTCAGGTCTCTCCAGAGATGCTCAATTGGGTTGAGGTCAGGGCTCTGGCTGGGCCAGTCAAGAATGGTCACAGAGTTGTTCCGAAGCCGCTGCTTTGTTATTTTAGCTGTGTGCTTAGGGACATTGTCTTGTTGGAAGGTGAACCTTCGGCCCAGTCTGAGGTCCAGAGCACTCTGGAAGAGGTTTTCTTCCAGGATATCTCTGTACTTGGCTGCATCCCTCTTTCCTTCAATTGCAACCAGTCGTCCTGTCCCCCATAGCATGATGCTGCCACCACCATGTCTCACTGTTGGGACTGTATTGGGCAGGTGATGAGCAGTGCCTGGTTTTCTCCATACATACTGCTTAGAATTAACACCAAAAAGGTCAATCTTCGTCTCATCAGACCACAGAATCTTATTTCTCATAGTCTGGGAGTTCTTCATGTGTTGTTTGGCAAACTCTATGCAGGCTTTCATATGTCTTGCACTGAGGAGAGGCTTCCTTCGGGCCACTCTGCCATAAAGCCCCGACTGGTGGAGGGCTGCAGTGATAGGTGACTTTGTGGAACTTTCTCCCATCTCCCTCCTGCATCTCTGGAGCTCAGCCACAGTGATCTTTGGGTTCTTCTTTACCTCTCCCACCAAGGCTCTTCTCCCACGATTGCTCAGTTTGGCTGGACGGCCAGGTCTAGGAAGAGTTCTGGTCGTCCCAAACTTCTTCCATTTAAGGATTATGGAGGCCGCTGTGCTCTTAGGAACCTTGAGTGCTGCAGAAATTCTTTTGTAACCTTGGCCAGATCTGTGCCTTGCCACAATTCTGTCTCTGAGCTCCTTGGGCAGTTCCTTTGACCTCATGATTCTCATTTGCTCTGACATGCACTGTGAGCTGTGAGGTCTTATATAGACAGGTGTGCGCCTTTCCTAATCAAGTCCAATCAGTTTAATTACACACAGCTGGACTCCAATGAAGGAGTAGAACCATCTCAAGGAGGGTCAGAAGGAAATGGACAGCCTGTGAGTTATATATGAGTGTCACAGCAAAGGGTCTGAATACTTCTGTGATATTTCAGTTTTTCGTTTTTAATAAATTTGCAAAAATATCTACATTTCAGTTTTTTTTTCTGTCAAGATGGGGGGCTGAGTGTACATTAATGAGAAATAAAATGAACTTTTTTGCTTTTAGCAAATGAAACAAAGAATGAACATTTTAAAGGGGTTTGAATACTTTTCGTACCCACTGTATATATATATATCTATATATATATATATATATATATATATATATATATATATATATATATATATATATAACACACATATAGTAGCTCTGCTCTTACATACAAGCAGATCCCCCAGTGCTTCTCCATACTCACCTACCTCTAGTGATGCCTGCACTCTGGCAGCTGCCTTCTGGTATGATGTCATTAAGGGGTCCTGGTGCGCTCCTCATACTGGGGCTGTGGCACCCTGAGGGCTGCATGTGGCCCCAGGCTGTGTTTTGAGACACCTGCTGCAGATGTGACCTCTGCCTCTCCTTTATCTCTATGGTGGGCTGTTGAAGTGAAGCAGAGTATAGCACTTGGCTATCTTTGGCCCATAGAGTTGAACAAAGCAAGAGCACACCTGTGTGATGGTTGCTCCATTCAGTTGGAGGTAAAAGGGGCTCCCATTCTCATGATCAGTGGGGCTCCTAGTGGTTGGACCCCCATCAATCGATAATGGGACAAGCTGTAAATTTGGCAGAACCCCTTTAAATATTGTTTTGTACCTCTTTTCTGCCCTCTTAGTTTAGTCCCAATTTGGCTGTGTATTACATATTTTAGTACAGACTCCAAAAAGCCTACTGTCTTGGTCAACCTATATTAGGCCGGGGCCCCACGTGGCGTAAACACATTAAAATATGCATTAAACGCATTAAAATATCCGCTGCAGACATGCGTCGATTTCTAAAACTGTTGCGGTTTTGGAAATCCAGCATGTCAATTATACCTAAGGAAATGCTGGCGGTTTCCCTATAGTTATAATGCGACCCCCGCCGCGGTTTTTGCCGCAGCGCTTTTTGCTGCGGGACACCACGTGGGGCCTTATCCTTAATCAGATTTATCTGATTGTCAGGATATATGTAGCATTACATGGTGAAATCTATTTTTATTTTATGATTTTAGATTTTTTTATTCTTTTTTCTGTACATGATTATGGGGGCAGCCATCTTGCCTGAGCTTTCCCTCTGCTCTAACAGCATTTAGTGATATGCTTTACAGCAGTGTCATGTTTCTATACATATTCTGTGCAGGGAGCAGGACTAGATAAGCTGTGACATCATCTATAGTCAGTAGTGGTTGCAATGATGGATCTTATGTGTAACTATGGGAGTGCTATCTTCTGTTGTATACCTGTCGGTGATGTAAATGAGGTGACTGCTGCAAAGATTGTGTCAGTTTATTATTAGGTTTAGTGGCCAGAGTTAAAATTGCAGGATATAGATAGTGACATGGAAAAATAATTAAAACATTTACTAAAATAAAATTGAATAAAACATTTTGTTTAAAATAAAAGCTTTTACTTGTACAGGAGTCCTAAGAATAGCCGATCAGGTAGGCCTAGTCAATATTAGATTTTGGGGGTCCCTTTTAATATGGAAGAGGCCCGTTCTGATTTGGGATATTGTAAGGATTCGGCTCCATCATGATGAGAGAGAAGTCACAATTGGCGCAGCAGACAGCAATGCTGTAGAAAGATTAGATAACAAGGCCTACGTTATAAATAGCAGTGGCATGATAAATATGGGCCAGGAATGGGAGATGGAGGTCGGCGGGCTGACTGATCTATGTGTTTATGCTATACTGTGTATGCCCAGACGTCTGTGTGTCCCCGACCTCAAAGGAAAAGCGGGCTAATGGCAATAATGAGCTGGCACAGGAATGGTACACCCATCTCCCCTAACAATGGCTTTTCCTCTCACTTCCCACTAAGCGGAGTGACAGACGGGCGACATACGCTATAGTGTGACATAACAGCCCTGTCTTAGAGGACATTGTGTAATGTACTGTACACAGTGTATTGTATCAGCGGGGCTGTATATATTAACCCTTCCTGTCTCTTGAGCTAACGCTGAAGGCATTTCCAATGTAACTATACACCAGAGCTCCTCAGATTCAGGTTTCTAGGAAAAGACTATAAATCATATGGCATAAGATATTATACTGCAGCATAGACCAGTCAATTTACTGATATTTCAGCCCATTTACTAATCCAAAATGTCACGGGAATTTGAGATCGCCTTACTGAAACTGGATCACCGGCCCGTGCTTGTCACTATATTTGGGGAGTGGTTGGTACTGTATATTGAGGGGCTGTGCATGTCATTTGATGGTGTGGCCATATTTGTCAATTGGGCTGGGCTATTATGACCTAAATAAAAACTGTTTTTACCTCAATGACGATTAATAAAGCAGTATTTAGGCCACATCCCTTTTAAAGACCAGGGTTAGATTATAATAAGGGAGAAATGGGTTGTAGTACAGGGTCCCCATTATAATCTGACCATCTGCCGATACAGTTGGTTACTGTTGTGGGGCATGGGTGCGTACAGGAGGTGAGTATGTTGTGGATGAACCACTCAAGATTTGTCTTGAAGTGCGCCCCGTGGGTTTTGTTTGGCCTGAATCCGTCCGAATAGGAACTGCTATTATTTTACTGTGGGGTCTCTTCAGACAGGAGGTGATCCAACATGAAAAAAGTGTTACTCCCTGTTCTCTCTGGGCCTTCTGACAAATGTCACGTTGGCCAGGATGTGACACTTGCGTCTATGCGTCTCAAAGCCACGCGACTGCTGAGGCCCAATCAAAAGCATCAGCAGTCCTTGACGTCAGCCAGAAGGCCCAAAAAGAAGAGGGAGCCCAGGAGAGGTGAGTAACACTGTTTTTCATGTTTGCTCGCCTCCTCTGGGCTTCCGCTTATTATACTCTGGGGTCTGAAGAGTCCCCATAGTATAATAATAGCAGTTCGTATTCGGTCCGAACTAAACTGCAAGTAGAACCTCACAAATATTGTAATAACCAAACCAAAACCCAACATTATGTTTACCCAACATTACACCTTTACACCAACAATACCTGATAGACCTTTGCACTGCGCCATTGAATACTCCACCTGAATGTCCCCTCATACAACATATAACACAGTGCACTGAGGACCACTCCGCTTGTACAGCCAGTAATACAGTGTATACCCCCAGCTACACCTTCACAACCGCTAATACTATAGAAGATACAGGTGGGGTATCCTGAATCTGTGGCAGATTCTGTCCCGAATCTGCCTCCATTGTTTTGCCCATTCATCTGGGCATAATCAGCAGAGGAAAGCTCTGCGTCTGAATACGGCGGCAGAAAATGAAGATGAATTTGTCTTCATTTTCCGCTATGTTAACCTAGCTAAATTCCTCTTCATTTTCCACCGCTGTATTTGGCTGTGGGATTGCCGCGATTGCCGTTGCGGCTTTCCTCCGTTGATTAGGCCCAGATGTATGGGCTTAGTTAGCATGGACTCCTGAGCTGCGGAATCCGCGGCAAGATGGAGCAGGATGCTAGTTTTTTCCACGTCCTTCTATGATCTCGGCCTCCCTTTGAAAACAATGGAAGGCAGATTCAGTTCAGAATCTGCCACGGATTCAGGGGTGGAATCCACTCCCAAATCTGTGGCAGATTCTTACGTGTGAATCCTGCCTAAGAGTACACTTGTATTCCTCACGAATACATGGGTATGACTAAATAGGATGGCTTCCCTTCTACCATGGTTGTCATTTTGCCAGGCAGGCCTTGCTAATCAGTCCTACGGTTGTAACGTCTATGTGACTATTCTACTGGAACGCAACTAGAAGCAGGGTGATCGTGTAATTCCCAGTATAGAAGAAATTGGGAAGGCAGCCTCTTCAGAGCTGAGACGTGAGAGGTAGACGTGCTACAAGTCTCAGAAGCCAAACTCTTAGCTGACTGTAAGCTTGGCATGAAAGCAAATGCCAGCCAAGTAATGTACCCCTACGGAGAACTGCTGAGCTTCCTGTTCATTTGTTCTGAACTGAAACTATTTTTTATGTGTATAATATCTACCGCACCCAACAAAGACGCCATCTTACAGACTTGACCGTAAAAGACCCCTGTTAGAAGAGTTTTAACGCAATTTATTGGGGTTGTCCAGGAATTGGACCAACACCTGTCCCGGGCGCTCTGTTGTCCTCCACTGGTGTATGTTCAGTCTCATCCCACGTGACCAATCAATGAGCTCAGTGACATATGGGCATCAGAGGGGCAGGTGAGTATTTTTTTTATTTTTTTTTTTTTATTTCCCACCTCCCCTAAAATCCACAGGGGTTGGTCCAATTCCTTGAGAATTTTCTCTCTTGAGAAAAATGGCTTTACTTAGAGATGGAGCAGATTTGTTTTGTTTCTGGTGATTCAGTCCAAAGATTCGTTTAGGGCTGAACTTGGTTGTCACAAACAGGAGGTGCAAATATTACACTTCAGATTAGGGGGAGGTGAGGAAACATAATAGATAGTTATGCTCACATTCTCGCACCTCTCTTGGGCATCCTTGTGTCTTCCGGCGCTTCTTCAAGGTCTTATTCTGGCCTTTTCTGGCCTCCTGGGCGACATCACATTCCTTGGGGGACTGCTGAGGCCTGTGATTGGTGGCCATATGGGGCACACCAACGTCATGATGCTTTAACACAAACGTTGAGCCCAAAGCTATTGGAAAATTCCACAAATTCACGCACATATATCTCCACCTTCTGTCGCACAATACTCCGTGGCTGTTTACAGTTGAGTTCTCCCTCCTGTGTGTACTTCTTTACTGTCCCACCCAAATGCTCAGGCCATGCCTGGTAGGCAGGGGCTCTTTAAATTGGACCTGTCACCAAATCTGATCTGCACCATCACCCTTAGCTTTTTGGTGTTTTGTTTATCCAAATCTGTTCAGCCGTTCCAAAGATATAAGCCCTTTTAGTGTTGATGCAGATTAGAGTCTATTAGCTAAGTGGGGGGTAACACTGTGGTTCCTCTGGGGCGGGATCTCTGTGTGCTGCATGTCATGAAGTGTTACCGCCCACTTGGCTAGCAGACCATCATCTACATCAGCACTAAAAGGGCTCATATCTTTAGAATAACTGTACATAAAGTAAGAACTGACTGAGCTCAGTAACATCTCCAGGCAAAAAAGTAATGCACCGCAGCACTAAAGTTTTCAGCAGAACTTTTTTGGTGTCAGGTCTCAGGCCTACTGGAGGATCCTTCATTGGGCTATTCAGATGATCATGATGATGATAGACATGTTCAGCGCCTGACTTCTGGGACTGTCCTGCTGGATCTGGGACACTTGGAAGATATGTGATCTGGTAAAAGGTGGGCACATGAAGACTTGGAATACTAAATGTGGGCCCGGTGGATACATTTATGCAGGTGCCCCAAACAGCAATGATGAATTGACACAGGAACTCATACATATTACATTAGAAGGATCGTACGTCAGAATAACCACTGCTTACATTTACATAGGGCCAGGTCATAGAGTATACTAGTTTCAGGGCCTCCATCACTTTGGTTGTCACCACCAGATAGGTACTTTTAGTTCGTCAAAGACGCTCCAACCAAAAAAGACACATCAAAATTCCACCAATATAACATTTTTAGCATATTAATATGTGTAATATTATGCAGCTTTTATTTCTAAGGGCTAAGGCTGCGTGTTCCAGGCACGGCAAACTCTAATGTGCCAAACCTTGTTTCTCCCAACACAGACACCAGTCGTCCTCATACACATTAGGTTGTTGACAGGTAGCCATGACAGTCATCGATCAGCTGATCTCCCTTTAATTTTGCAGCGAATACAACTCTTATTTATTACGTGTCCTCCCCGGTAGCAAACATCAGTAGAACATGTCATAAAGGGTGAATGTCTCCTTCGGCTCAGTACAAGTAGACTTTATTTCACACTGTTATTTTTAGAGACATGTTTGTTTTCAAAGGATGACGGTGTCAGGTTGTGGCCTGTTCGGTCTGCCGCCTAATAAATGCATGTAAAATGCCACCCTCAGGGTTAAACAAGTGGGCACTCAAAGCTTACCTTATACAGCTGCTAGAACCAGAGCACGGGTGACTCTTACATGTACCTACCATCCAGATGGAAAGGACATTTGGGAGCAGAAGAGCTGGCGCAATCCACTATGGTCTTACCCAATCGGCCACAGCCACAATCAGGGGTGTAGTTATAGAGGGTGCAGTGGTAGAAGACGCTACCAAACCCTGGACTCTGAGGGGGCCCCAAAGGTGCATCCGCCATATAAAACATACCACTATTCTAAATGGCACAAGGTAGGTAGGGGCCCCATTACAGATTCAAGTTACTCCTCCACAATGGACCCAGTGGTGCTCTTATTACATTATAATGCCCAATAGGAATACCAGTCATATTGCCCTTAATGCTAGTCACTATCTTATCCTTAAAGGGGTTACCCAGTTTTTAAAAAATATGGGCCAAATAATAGGATGCATCAATACAAAACACTTCCTAATATAAATCCTGTTTCAATTCTTCCCCGTTTTTCTGATTTTGTTTCAGGTCGTTGACCTCAGCTTGCTGGCCACTACCCCTCCCTGTGAGCAGTTCAAACCAGCAAACATCACAGCATCATGTGACCTCAGATGTGGGAGTGATTTATTACCTGTGATTTCATTGCAGGAGAAAGTGGAGAAGGGAATGAGAGCAGGTAGATGAATCATGGGAAATGTAGTTTGTCCACAGATTCACTGCATGTAAATAACAGTGATACAAGGTGCAGCAAGTAAAATAAAGCCAAACAAAGGGCGCACAAGGGAACAGTGAGGATTTAGCACTGCTGTGGATGTATTTGCACATCATTTTTGGAAGCTGGATAACTCCTTTAAATAACATCTGCAGTACTCCATTAGCACCAGTCATCATGTAACTCACCACACTATCCAGATTGCCACTACCGAAGTCCCCTTGCTCCAGCCCAGTGTGTTGCAGAGCATCGATAAGAACACTATAGATGATGCTGATGGGCTGAGAGCGGCCGACTGACAGGCAGAAGATCACAGTGCTCCTCCCAGGTGTCCTTTCCAACCAGATGCCAGGCATAATACATCACCATACTCTGATCCTCGAAGCTCTTAGCAATGACTAGACGATGAGCTGCACATTTTAGATTTAGCAACACTTTATGCAGCCAATACCAAGCTCAGCCACTTTGACTGTTCACTTTGGGTGCCGATGTATCTTCCATGGCCATGTGACTGCGGCAGATGATCTTTGCCCACATTGCTTATGTGTTATCTAAGATTGACTGGTCACATGGGCATGGGATAAATGGTTACACCCTGTGACACTAACATGAGGGGGTGACGTCTCTCTCTTGGTGACGTCTTGCACCCAAAGGCCTCAATATAGCCTGCTAGCCGAGCCCTGTATATGTATTTGTATGTATATATATAAATACGCATCTATCTATCTATCTATCTATCTATCTATCTATCTATCTATCTATCTATCTATCTATCTATCTATCTATCCCCTGCTCTTCTGGCCATGTACTCTGTACTCTATACTTATACTGATCCAGATAGTTCTGGTTATGTTGTGCCCTATGACTTTGGCTTTACTTATTCCTCTTTTCTCTGTGTATATGTCCAGGGTATTCAGTGATATAGAGGGAGCTGCTCTCATTGCCAGGATGGCTACGATAACTGAACTTCTTTAATCTTTGCCCGCGGTTGGCAGGATGAAGATATTCTCCAGGGATGTCAGAAAAATCAGGATACATTGTCAGGGAGGAATGTAAACAAGGGGCAATGGCCGTCCATCATCAGGCTTATGTAATACTTAGCTTGTAGTCTATGTGCTTCTTATGCACGCAACGGCCTATATTAGTACCTAGCATTTAGTGAAATAGTTAATGGGAGTTGGTGCAGAATTTTTTTCAGACACTTATCTCATTGAAGAACACTCTGCTTAATCTGAAATGGCTGATAACAGGGAGCAGTAGACCGCATTTAACTGCACAGACTTTGTGTTCCTCCAACACCGTACATTTATAGTACTATGATGGTGAGGGTACAGTGGTAATGCCCCCACGATCACCTCCATAGGACACATGCTATCACCCATGGGGCAATGGCCAGAATTTACAAAAAACTGTGACCAATTAACCCCTTGTGATGCCACAATCAATAGCCATCACATTGCATAAGGGTTTCCCAGTCATCACCCTTGGTAATGGCAAGCACCAGACCAGAACTATCCACAGGATAGGTCCCCATGTCAGATTGGCGGGGATCCAAGAAACGGACCTTACTCCTGTCAGCTGACTTGGGGGCCAGAAACCATATACAAGATATACTGCCAAAAGTATCTCTGCTCCTATTCAAGTGATTGGGAGAGCTGTAGTTCTCTGACGCCACCAGTACAGTGTACGGAGATCTGATACTGATCTATTATGTGGATAGGTCATCAGTATCCATTATACCTGGTTCTCAGACTTCCCCTTTAATTCTTGTTGGCATGCCTATTAGTGTATACTGCAGGCATGTACACATGGTATGTATGTAACTACATTGAAGGGGTTTTCCAGGATAATTGGAAAACACAGGGGGTTGTCCAGGGGTAAAGTGCTCACCTACCCCTGGTCCTCTCTTTTGACAGAGTGCCATCCATTCTCTCCAGTGCCAATCACTGGCCTGATCACATGTTGGGTATCAGTGATGCAGATAGAATTGGAATCTGGACATCGCCCCCCAGAATATTTGCCAACTCTTCTGGGCATCCGAAAAGGCCTTGCTATTTTTTGGGAGCCTCCCGGGAAATTCCGGAGAATTGTTAGGCATGAAATAAATGCCTGTATTGATGTTTTACGACATCCCTTGTGCAATATCTGAAGATGAAGCGACATTATGATTCAATATAATATGGTTTCCTCACGACTACATGGATTATGGCAGCTATGGACATGCGGCCTGTAATATTATCACGTTTTATCGATCCTTCCGAAGTGGCAGGATATCTTTTTATTACATTTTCTATATATACCATGTTATTAACCCTGGTGGAATGAATCCTGTCTTTATTACTTTGCTGAATATAACACTGAAGCCATGATTTTTATTAGAATAGTGAAGTAGGTATTGAGTAGAGAGAGGCAGCCCCATCCCCGGGAAATATGTCATTTAATTCTTTATTTTTTATGTGTGTGTGTGTATCAGTTATCAGCTATGTAAACCTTTGTAGCAATATTTTTTATCATTAAATTGTATGTTTTTTGGCCTAAAAATAATTTTGGTAATTGGGTTTAATTATAAATTTAGCTTCGTTTGACTTTTAACTCTATATGTATAAGGACTACAATACACGTAGAATGGAGTTTTATATTAGACTGCATTCCCGACAGGTCCTTCTCCAGCTCGTCTCTCTTCTCCTCTTAACAAACTTTTAGGATGATTGATAACCACATCAACTCCGATTTGGTCATAAATCCACTTAAACAATCTTTCAGGAGAGGTCAGAGAAGGACTGAAGAAGGCGCTGTCGGATTAGATTATAAATAGCATTCTACAGTTTGGATTGTAGTGATTATACATACAGTATAGCTGTAGAAGCCAAATGAAGCAAAATTTTTAATTAAACTCAATTACAAAAATAGTTTAGTAGAAAAATACATGCAATTCAAAACTTAAAAAATTGATGCAAAAGCCTACATAGTCTTTAGTTAGAACAGGGAATTTTTTGAACTTTCAGATTATACAAATTAATCTTGGTAATTTTTTTTTTATTTCAATTTAAAATTATTTTTTTTTTACTTTTTTCAAGTATGTATATATTAACATTTTTTTATTAATTTAATTTTGGAGAGGGAAAGAGGGTAGGCGGTGTATTAAACTAGTAGTCTGGTGATATGCCCTATCTGGCTTTTACTAGAGACCATTGTTTTGGGTGGTGATCATTGGTAGTTGGGGTTCCTATCCTAGTTAGGGGGGTTAGCTGTACTCTGCTATCTCCGTCAGTCCCATAGACTTTACACATCCTACAAATTTCTCAATTGATTGTAACAATATATATATTTGTCTTCCGATTCCAAAAAGAAACTAAAGCTGTGTTCACATCTGCGTTGGAGTCTCCTTTCGAAAAGTCTGACTTTTCTTCGTCTTGTGGTTTGAGTTTAAAACAAGACACCCGATGGACCACGTTGTAGTTAATGGGGTCTGCTGAGAACCATTGTTTTTTTGCGCTGCTCCAAGTCCTGGCTATAAGGCTTCAACCCCTCCCCATTATAGGTAGGCCTAGGAACAAGGAGCCAGTGGACACTGTTTCTCCGGTCTCCAATGCTCTTGCAGTCAGTGGAGGAGTGTCGCTCATGTGACCACTGACGTCCTGTTATGGGAACCTCACTCCGCCAATTTCAGGCGGAAACCCGGGGGATCCCATTATAGTGTATGGGGTCAGCAGGTTTCCTCTGGTAAACGCTTTTTAAGCGGATAGGGTTTCCATTTTTTGGGTCCCCAAATGTACCCTTAGAACAGAAACACGAATGCTAGTGTGAACCTAGCGTAAGTATAAGAGGAGGCACCCTTCGATCATAACATCAATGGTATATCGCATACGTGTAAAAGAGTAAACATAGCTCACAACGACAGGAAGCCACATATGATTAGAAAAACCACAGGCTTCATAGGAAGGGGAACTATTAGATGTGATGTACTGATGATATCTGGAACATAAATGACATATAAAACTGAGTTCAGAATGAAATGTGGTTACAGATCAGATAAAACATGAGATACAGATCTGATCTTTATAGCCAGATGGATAAACACAATCAAAGGTGCTATTCAGCTTTATATGTCACTTACCTTCCGGATATCATGAGGATGTCATATCTAGTAGTTCCCCTTAATATGAAGCCTGTGGTTTTTCTAATCTGGTTGCTAATAATGTGAGTTACCGTATATTGTTGTGATCTATGTTTTCTCTTTTACACGTATGCCATATGCCATAGCCATTGTAATGTAAGGGTGCCCCCTGTTACCTGTTACTTGTACCTGTTCTAGCTTATTTGCCATGGAAAAATGTAGATCTACTAAAATAACACATAGCAGAGTGCCTCTATGTGCTCTATACTGTGCCAATGTTTTCAATGTGTTCGGCATTGGAATGTTGCCTAGCTGCCAGTGAGGTTCCCATAACAGCGTGACGTCAGTGGTCATGTGAGCGACACTATAAGCTAGCCATAAGAGGATTGGAGGCCAGGGACATGCATCATTGCACACTGGGAACAGGGCCGTTTTAACACATTGGTGGGCCCAGTGCAAAGGTTTTATAAGTGCCCCCCATCAGCACCACTTAGAAATACCTGACCTGCACAAATTATAATGCTCCCCTAAAGGCCCCCACAAAGTATAATGCCTCTTAGTGGCCCTCACACAGTATAATGCCTCCCTAGTGGCCCTCACACAGTATAATGCCTCCTTAGTGGCCCTCACACAGTATAATGCCTCCCTAGTGGCCCTCACACAGTATAATGCCTCCCTAGTGGCCCTCACACAGTATAATGCCTCCCTAGTGGCCCTCACACAGTATAATGCCTCCTTAGTGGCCCTCACACAGTATAATGCCTCCCTAGTGGCCCTCACACAGTATAATGCCTCCCTAGTGGCCCTCACACAGTATAATGCCCCCCTTGTGGCCCTCACACAGTATAATGCCTCCCTAGTGACCCTCACACAGTATAATGCCTCCCTAGTGGCCCTCACACAGTATAATGCCTCCCTAGTGGCCCTCACACAGTATAATGCCTCCCTAGTGGCCCTCACACAGTATAATGCCTCCCTAGTGGCCCTCACACAGTATAATGCCTCCCTAGTGGCCCTCACACAGTATAATGCCCCCCTAGTGGCCCTCACACAGTATAATGCCTCCCTAGTGGCCCTCACACAGTATAATGCCTCCCTAGTGGCCCTCACACAGTATAATGCCTCCCTAGTGGTCCTAACACAGTATAATGCCTCCCTAGTGGCCCTCACACAGTATAATGCCTCTCAGTGGCTCAGTGACCTCCCAACTTTCAAAGGATAGAAAGAGGGATAGAACGTGTCGTGGCAAATTTAGCCCCACCCACTTCCACTTTGACTCTGCCCATTCATTTATTTTTGTGCCCCCACACAATATAACTCCCCTAACGTCACCCTAACATGATATGTCCCCACATTATAGTGTCCAGTTGCTCTCACAGAATAATGTCCCATCCTGTGCAGCCCAGACCCACTGCCCAAAACAGGGAGACAGCAAATGCAGGTCATTTCAGCTGTCTCAAGGGGGCCCCTGCTACCATAGAGCCCGGTGCAAGTGCAGCATTGGCCCTGTGGTTAAAGCGGCCCTGGCCTTTCTACAATGGGGGAGGGGTTGTAGCCTTATAGCCAAGACTTGGAACAGTGCGACGTTATGGCAATTTTGGCAATGTGTCGTCATGCGACTTAGGATAAGTCATTACTTTGAGATCGATGGGGGCCTGACACCCAGCCCCAGCACCAATCAGGTGTTCTGAGCATAGTGTGTATAGCCGGAAGCAGATGGCTCTGTACACTGTGTAGTGACACTATTGCAGCTCAGCTCCCATTAAAATATCAGAACCACTTTAAATTTCTTTTAGTCCGCAGGGATCATCGACCCATTATCTCACTTCACCTCGACAGGGCTCTTTCTGTCTTCTGGATCTGCTCTTTTAGGAGCCGCCAATACGTGTAGATTTAACCATGTAAATGCAAGTGCTAAGGAAAAATTATTTTTGAAGAGCAAAATTTGAATTGTCCCACTGGGGCCATGGGACTAAGTCGCCTTAGTGATATCTATATAGTACATAACTGAGAGTATTACGTCAAGTAACGGCATCTGTTCGGACATACAGTAACATACTGTAGGTTACTAGATAAGTCAAAATAATAAGCTAAAAATTAATTTATAATAAATTATTGCATAAAACACATAGAATGGAATCAGTGACTGTATCAATATGCATCAGCATAGAGGGAGATGTCAGATATACAGTACCAGCCCACACCGTACTCTGTGTGCGTGATCAGATACACAGGGACTATCCCTCACTCAGACTGTCCTCCCTCACAAAAACGTTAGAGGATCACTGCATCAAAATGGTGTATTCGTGCCGCAGCCCAGATGGAGGGAACTGGAGGATGGGAGTAGTAGTAGCGCCTGCTGTAACCCCCACGGTTTAATGTCCTCCTCCAGTTGCCCCCAGTTTAATGTCACCCTCCATCTGCTCCCCCCCAGTTTAATGCCCCCCCTCCATCTGCCCCCCCATTTTAATGCCCCCCCTCCATCTGCCCCCAGTTTAATGTCCCCCTTCATCTGCCACCAGTTTAATGTCTCCCTTTATCTGCCACCAGCTTAATGCCCCCCTTTATCTCTCCCCAGTCTAATGTCCCCTCCAAAGTTTAACATAATAAAATCACTGATACTCACCTCTCCTAGCTTCCATGCTGTCTCTTCTCCTGGAGTGTTCAGGGAGCTGCAGGTGTGATGTGAGTGACGTCATTGCATTGTGCCTACAGCTCCTGAGGCCAGAGCACACAGGGAGGAGAACAGCGGTGGTGGTTGTAGTTTCCCCTGGGGCGCCTCCAGTTGGAGAGGGGACCTCTCTACTCTGAGTCGGTGTGATGGTGTTCAGTAGGGCCCTGATGGTAAGGCAGGAATGACTCAGGAAGGCAGTTGAAACAGGTTTAACTTTACTCAGCAACTGAACACTGAAAACAAGCATCTTCCAAATGGGGGTTGTAGTCTCCCAATACTCAACAACCCCAGCCTTGGGAGGATGCCCAGTGATGTTCAGGCTCAAGTGCCGTACTCCACTCCACCTCTAACTCCACTCCTCAGCCTCCTCCAGCAGCAGATACTGGCGGCTGTACTCCAGGGTAGTCCTGACAGGGGTCTGGTTACCTTGTAGAAGGTGCCAGGACAACACCTCCTGTCACAGGACTCCACTATTCCTCCTACCACAATGTCCAATATGTTAGACAGTTCACTCTGTCTCAAGGCTGTCTCTGTAAGAGCCTTGGGCTTCATTCTTCCTTCTCAGGGGCTTGATAGGAACCGCTAGGAACTCAACTGCATGCTACTCAAACTCACTCCTACCTCTGAGGATGTAACGGTCCCACTGGAGACCTAAGTCTCCCAGACCCTGCCCAATGTACCAAGTATAGGAGGTGAACAATGGGGAAACTAATAGGGAAATAACAAGTGGCAGTGGCGTAAGTACCGCAGTGGCAAACATAGCTTTTTTTTTTTTTTTTTTCATTTTAACCCCTTAAGGACCCGGCCATTTTTCGTTTTTGCATTTTCGTTTTCCCTCCCCACATTCCAAGAGCCATAACGTTTTCATTTTTCAGTTCACAGAGTCACATGATGGCTTATTGTTTGCGAAACAAATTGTACTTTGTAATGTCACTATTCAATATGCTGTGCAATGTACTGGGAAGCTGGAAAAAAATTCAGAATGAGGTGCAATTGGAGAAAAACTGCATTTGCGCCAAATTCATATGGGTTTAATTTTTACACCATTCACTGTGTGGTAAAAATGAC
The DNA here is from genome assembly GCA_947044405.1 of Leptodactylus fallax. Classification (NCBI taxonomy): domain Eukaryota; kingdom Metazoa; phylum Chordata; class Amphibia; order Anura; family Leptodactylidae; genus Leptodactylus; species Leptodactylus fallax. The sequence continues at coordinate 10,990 of CAMRHE010001047.1, read as the reverse complement.
ATGTTACCTGTATTCTGCGGGTCAGTACGAACACGGCGATACCAAATTTATATAGTATTTGTAATGTTTTGATACCTTTTAAAAAATTAAAAACTTTGCTAAATAGAAAAAAAATTTTGCGTTGCCATATTTTGTCACCTGTAACTTTTTCATATTTACATGTATGGAGCTGGGTAAGGCGTCTTTTTATGCGGGACAACATGACGTTTTTATTGATACCATATGGGGGAAAGATCTGATGGTTTGATCACTTTTTATTCAATTTTTTATAGGAGACAAAGTGTTGAAAAAAACGCTATTTGGCCATTTTGATTTTTTTCCCCGCTACACCGTTCACTGTATGGGATAAATATTTTAATATTTTAATAGTTCGGGCATTTTGGAGCGCGGGGATACCTAAAGTGTTTATGCTTACTTTTGTTTATTTACTTTTATATCTGATCTAGTGAAAGGGGGGTGATTTGAACTTTTGTGTTTTTTTTTTATTTTTACATACTTTTAAAAACTTTTTTTTTTTTTCTACTTTTACTTGTATGATCAGACTCCCTAGGGACCTTGAAACCTAGGGAATTTGATCGCTCATACTATTCACTGCGATACTACTGTATCGCAGGGAATAGCAAAATGCCGTCACTGCTATTAGACGATGCCTCTGGCATCGTCTAATAGCTATACTGTAATGACAGGCCTGGGAGCCTTCAATAGGCTCCCGGCTGTCATGGCAACCAAGCGCCGCCCTCCGATGACGTTCTGGAGGGCGGCGATGAGGTAAAAATGGTGGCGCTCATGGCGGCTCCGCAATTGGAGACGCCGCGGTCGTGTTTGACCGCGGCATCTAAAGGGTTAACAGCCGCAATCGGTGCAGGCACCGATCGCTGCTGTTACCTGCGGGTCCTTGCTGTATTATACAGCCGGCACCCGCGGTGTATGGAGAGCGCTCAGCTGCTGAGCGCTCTCCATACATCGTCATGCGACTCAGGACGTACTATTACTGGCTGGAGAAAACCCAGCAGATAACAGGCCCTATTTACTTACCGATTCCCGTTCTTACTCATGGCCGCCTCCGCTTCCCCTTCTGCCCTCCAGGGGGCCCCATGCATCTGATGGCAGCCGTAACACACACTGAACTCTATGGCAATAGGCTGAGTTTGAGTGAGGGACAGTCCCTGTGTATCTGATCACGCACACAGAGTACGGTGTGGGCTGGTATATCTGACATCTCTCTCTGAGCTGATACATATTGATACAGTCACAGATTCCATTCTATGTGTTTTATGCAATAATTTATTATAAGTTAATTTTAGCTTATCATTTTGACTTATCTAGTGGCCTATGTTACTGTATGTCTTGTGGGTCAGTCAATATGTAGAATGTTTTTTATTTTTTGGCTCGAGATTGAGATTTTTTTCTTTAGGTCACATGAATGTTAACAATTGCTAACCATCCCCAGATATCCCCAGAACACAATGCATATATATACTTGTTTTTAAGTCCGGAAATAGATCATTCATGTGATGTTACTTTTTCCAGATTTTTTCCTTTTCAGACTCATAAAAAGAGAACATTTTTGTCAAAAATAGTTTTCCCTTGTATGGTGCAGGAGAGAGTGAGATAGACAAGGAAGTGCTGTAATTGGCTTCTCATTTGGAGACGCAACGTGGCTTTGATGAAAACAATTAGACGGACATTTTTGGCTTCCTGGGGCAAGCGGCCAGATCTGAGCATATGGAGGTTATTTCCTGAGCCAGGAATGTTACATAAATTGTTGTCAAGCTTCATATTGACTGCTTCTCTAAAGGGATTATCTTGGACTTCAATATTGTTGGCTCATCCTTTAGATAAGCCATCAATTACAGATCGGGGAACAGGGGTCCAACTCCCAACACCCCACCGATTCTCTGAGCTCCATACTCTTGCTAGTGGCTATGCCTGGTACTGCAGCCCAATTAAAGGGCTCCTCCCCATTACTAAGCCTTATTTGCCTCAGTATACATGTGGCAGTTACCTGATCTTTTTCCATCTTTTTTTTCAGCGGTGTTTTTGTAGTCAGTACTTTAAATCTGCTCTCCATACCCTAAATTCATAGTGAGCTTCTGCTAATACACAGCAGCTGATCAGGGAAGGCAGAGTTGCAGGAAGAGTAGAAAACTGAAGGCATACAGAGCAGAAACCTGAACAAGTTATAAGAAGGGGGTATCTTGGACTATCTCATACTCCCCGTAGCTAATCTGGAGTCACAGATCACAACTCTGCCCCAATAGAGCTGAGTTAAACAAGTCAAGCTACAAAGAAATACTGATCAGTCTGACCGCTGAGACCGCCCCAGCAATCCTGAGAATGGGGGTGTTTAACCTTGTTGTCAAATGAACCTGATGGCAGCTGGGCGTAGGGTGCCCCTTGTTAGATGACTATCTCCGGGGCACCCATTGAAGTAATTGGGAGCATGCCTACATCTAGCTTAGTTGCAGCAGCCAACTAGGAAACACTGAGAAATACATAACAGATATTCCTCCTTTTTTATGGAGCTCTGTCTGGTAAACAACAAAGAGAACATGGTGCTTTTGCTGTTGCTCAACTGCATAGCAGGAGGGCTGGGACTCTCTGACCCCCACTGATATAATATTTTACTGTCAGGAAAGCCCTTTAAAGATGATTTTTCATGTTCTCTGGCACTGGTGGTATTATATTGACGGTACACAGCCCGGTGCTAGAGATATCGGTGCCATTAGTTTCAGCACTGATATCCGTGAGCCAGCCGTCATTGCTGGGCTTTGAGGAACATCCCCCCTTGACAATATTCTTCCATAGCCTTGTACTGTAAGGGGGTGAGTTCCTCACAGCCCAGCGATGACGCTGAACTGTAAGGTCGGCCCTTCTGACAGTGGAGGGATATCGATGCCGAAACTAATGGCACCTATATGTCCGGCACCTGAGTGCATACCTGCCTAGCTGACAGTGCACTGAATTCAGCACAGTCAGCTTTCTAGTAGTATATAATACCGCCAGTGCCAGAGGACGTGAAAGGTCATCTAAAAGGTAAACATTTGCTTTCTGCAGATTTCATGAAAAAATCATCTTTTTAATAAAGTGTTCATGGACAGATCATGTAAACCAAATATATGAGTACAGATGAGTGCACGATCTGGTTGCACCCATTGGCTGTGCAACGGCTGGTGTCTCTTTGGCACTACTTTATTTTGATAGTCCTTGCGTGTTATGACTTCATGCCTTGTGTAAAAAGTTTTCCTGTGGCTTTAGGTCTTCCTTTTGGACCTCCATTGCTACCAGTCTGGCTTTCTGTCCATACACTGCAATTCCAGAAGTGAGAGGCTAGGGTTGACAAGTCCTTTGTGATCTTGAGGACTGGTCATTGTGAGTGTTGAGCAACAACCCCTGTGAGAAATGGGCAATCACTCTGTATGCCCGAGATTGTTGTTCTCGCGCTCCAAGGAGTATTCTGTTCTTGTCAAATGTACCGCTAAAGTTGATCCTGGCTGTTTCGTACTGCTGAGCAACTGGTGTTAACCTGTGTAATGCTGAACATGTAGTCATGTGGTTTAGTCAGAGTGGGCACCTGGCACTCTACATTCTTTTAGTGGCATGATCCCAAGTCATCGTCAGGGCCAGGATTGGTGGTTCTGAAATGGCGGAGAGAACTTGGGGTTCATCTCCAGCCTCAGGGGCCCAGCTGGCCTATGACAATGATGGAATCAGTAGCAGAGAAGGGAACTGATGACGGGGTAGTTGGGGTTAGGCTCGTTTTTCGGAGGAAGAACCCAATGAGAAGCCACCTAGGATGGAAAGTAGTTTCTGAAATAGCGTCTGCTCAGTCCTGCAAAAGGTGAATGAGGTCCTTGTTCAGGAGCCTGGCTGTGAGAGAGTCACATACAGTCCAGAGGAGGCTGTAGAGATAATGGAATCCATTAAGAGGTCTGGAATGAGTGTCAGGGAATGCCAGGAATGGTGATATGTGTTCGAGGATTATGGGCACCAGGTTTACAGCCCCAACCCAACATTCCATGGCCTTTAGGGCAAAGAGGTTCTGTTCCAAGTTATAACTGTGGAGGAGAAGACCAGGGAGGAGAGGACCTGGTTCCCTCCTTTACGGGCCATGAAGACGAAATGAGTGCACCCTTTGCTTTGGCCCTGAGATCGCATTGGAAGGAAGCCCAACTCGATGGTGACCCATGAAGAGGATGAAGAGTTGGAGACAGTTCTTCCGGAAGAACGTTAGAGAGACTGCTCCTGGAGGGCTTGAGGAGACTCTTCTTGTATTAGTACTTCATTGTTTTGTGGTTAATGTCTGCTATGAGGTTTCTTGGATATGTTTCTTTACAGAGAGAAGTCTGCTGGAGTTAAAGAAGTCTTCCAGACCATATCTGAACACTGAACTGGATGCCTGGATGATAGATAGATGACCGGAGTGAGTGACAACTCACGAGGTATATCAGTGCTATGTAGTGATAGTGGCAAGGAGTTAAAAATTCCAGTGGCACAAACATTGCTTTGTGGGCTACCTGAGACAGGCACAGGACACCAGAACAATGGGAACAGGTTATTCTGGACAACCCCTTTAACAGTGATTAATAGAGAACACTGGTGGCACGCACGGATGCATGGCAGAAATCTATTACATGGGTATGGTAGACCTTAGCATTCCATGATAGTGGAGGCCCCAAGGCACGTTCCTGGTCCATCCCCTATAGAGGCCTCAGGCGTGCTTTTCTATGAGGTTTCCTCTGCTTTACATATTTTTTATGCATTTTTATTACATTATATTTTTTTCATGATATTACAAGGTATAATCTGGCACCATGGCTGTGATTTCTGTCTTCCGGATTTACGAGGACTCATGAAATCCCACTCATATCTTTGCAGGGCGTGTTCACTTTCTGCTTCCATTATACGCCGGGCTTGTTGGCTGTTTGCATAAGACATAATTGCATAAATTTACCGCTATCTGGGATCGGCCGCCGTAACCTGATTTGGGAATCATAAATAAATAACCTACATCTAGAAAATTGAGAGACCACGTCACAGGCGTAAATTGATTTAGAAACGATTTACCATCTGGGTCATTTTGCCCTAAAAGCTTTTATTTTTTCCCTGAGGCTTTGATAAATACTGGCGATAGGGAAAGTCACTGACGGCAATGTAAAAACGCCGGAAAATATCCTATAATCACCGACTTCCTATCCCGCCTGTCAAACCTGCAGGGAAATGAGCCATGTGGACTCACGTATTACATTACATTCCTCTGCCAGTAGCCGGTCCTGCAGGTGGTGAATGGCAGGGTGAAGAGCCATGTATACATTGGTCTAATCCAGGCTAATGTACACTCACAGCTCATTGATGGATGGGGCTCATCGTGTTTAACTTACCTGCTAGGGACTTCCAATATCACGTTAGTCAGTGCTGAGAAGTCTAAAATTCAGCGAGCATCGCCCCTAATATGCATTTTCGTATTTTTATTCCATGACGTACTCGTCTGTATGGGGGCTTCCAATCCTTGTACTGTCAGGAAAAGCGTTCCTCACAGCCTGGCGATGACGCCGGCGCTTTTGACAGTGGAAGGATATTGGTCCTGAAACTAACGGCAGCGATATCTCTGGCATCGGGGAGCATACTGGCAAAGCTGACATCAACTTTCTATCGGTATATAATACAGGCCATCTTAGAGGACATGAAAGGTCCTTTGAATGTCATGTGATTGCTGTAGCCAATCTCTGGCCTCAGTACTGTCCTCTTCCCAAATGGCAATGAACTGGTCTCAGGGAAAGCCGGAAATGGGCTACTGGAACTGAAGGAGCTGTAAAAGGTTAGTTTACTTTTTTTTATTATTAAAAAAAAAGTTGACTTACTTCCAGCTCCTGCAGTTATGACTTCCTCTTCCTGAGGCTGTCCTGTCACTTCTGTAGTCACTGGATATCAAGCAAAAGCAGGGAACTGGCTGCCACTGCTGGTACGGGAGGGCCTGTAAAACGGTGTGATGATTCTGCTTAAATATGGCTATAACTCAGAGATGTATTTTGATCTCTGGGTATAGTATCTCCCTTCTTACCTGCATTTACTCATAAGGTGCGCAGCTATAATCCTAGGTGTATATTGGCAGTAGTGGCAACACTGGAACAATGGGGCTTTGTATCCATCCCAGCAGGGCTCCATTGAATTCCTACACAGTCCTGGCTGATCAAACAAACATGCATTCTGCACTGGTAGATCAGACATGGTTGATAACATTGTATCATTTCACTTGGTCTCCGCTCAATACAAAAAATCTGGACTTGAGTGCATTATTCAATCAGACTTGCTGCCGCCGGTGACCTCATTCTGGAAGGTGGCATAAAGGGTATAAAAGATGAGGTAAGAGGTCAGTGGGAAGAGTTTGTGCTGAGACTACAGGATATTACAGACAGACCACTGTAAAGAGCATGCAGGCTGGATTATTGTATTGATGTCACATGCTGAGAAGCCTCCACTGGTGATCTCCACATGCCATGTGTGAGTGTTGGACTACAGAACCACATCCAGGAGATGTGTGGTAAAGTAATTATTTCAATTTTATTCCCTTTTTATTTTTATTGTACTGTATATTGTAACTAGTAACTGTTAATTCTTGCATACATCTGCATATCTGTTCTGAACTGCATGTGTTAGATGTTAATACCGACCCATTTAGGGGTTAATAAATATATAAAATTTAGAAAGCTTGTCTTGTATTTATCTTGTGAACCCGGCACTCACTGGCGGTGAGTGTGGTTTTTATATGAAAGAAGACTCAGGTGTGAGCCAAAGCGGTGTTGGCGCACTGAGGATCTTTCACAAACGGTTAGAAGGGTTGTCCAGGAATTTATATCTATGGCCTATCCTTAGGACTGGCCATAAATATCTGATCAGTGGGGGGGCTGACAGGTGGGTTCCCCATGTGTCAACTGCTTGGGGCCACTTCTTCCACCTGTGCTATACACTACACAAAGCTGGAAGCAGATGGTTCTGTGCCCTGTATAGTGGCTGGGCGCCGTAACTGCAGCTCAGCTGCCATTGAAGACCGAAGGACCCCTATAATATTCTGCCCTATGTAAGGGCACCACATTCCATCTATCAGTCAATACTCTTAGTGGCCAAAACTGCACACAGGATGTTGTACCATTTCACAAAACACAGGAAGAATAAATTCGGTGTATTCTTGAGGGAAGTGCTCTCCCTGTCTCCCCCCACCTCTCCCTGCAGTTATGACAGGCTGCTGTGTATGGATATATACAGTGCAGGTGTTAATCCCTGACCTGAGATTCGGGGGAGGCTCCTATTAAACAAATGGCACCAAATCTTTGAGCACAGACCTTTAGGCTGTATATGTTCACCTTACACTGGGCAGCGACATCATTTAGACTATCATTATTAGCACTTTGTGGAGTTTTATAGATATACTGTAACAGATGTAATAAGTAACAGATGCGGCTATTCCCACCGGTCCAATGTGAATTATCAGATAGAGAAATCTCAGGACAGGGCAAAATTCCAATAACTTAATGTCATAAATACCTGGAAAGCCTGACCGTAAATCAACTGCCCGCGGCCCCGGCAACACTATACCATAAATGGCTTCTGTTACTGTTGACATAGTAAACAAATTTGAACGTTTCCCATACAGAAATATCCTAAATCCCCCGCCGGCTTTCCCACAATTATTGACAAGAGAATGGATATTTGTCCTGTGAATTCAGCGCGTCATGTCAGATGTGATGCGACCTTGGCTGATCTGGGGGACTAGTTACATAATTTTTTTATGAAGGGAATGAAGAAAATAAAATCAATCCAATCAATATTTGATGTGACCTTTTCCCTTTGGAGGCGGAGTCCTGGAAGTGATGATCCGGCCCCCACAGATATAGCCCTGATCTCATCATCATCCAGTCTGTCTGGGATGACATGAAGAGATAGACGGATTGGAGCAAGCCTACATCTGTTTTGTTTTGTTTTGTTTGTTTGAGTTGGAAGGGACCTCAAGGGCCATCGAGTCCAACCCCCTGCAAAAGCAGGAATTCCTAGATCATCCCAGCTTTATACCTATCCAGATTCTGCTTGAAGATTTCAATTGATGAAGAGCTCACCACCTCCCGTGGTAGCCTATTCCACTCCCTCACTACCCTTACTGTTAGAAAGTTTTTCCTAATGTCTAATCTGAATCTCCTTCCCCTTAGTTTTATCCCATTACTTCTCGTGCTTCCTTCTGCTAATGAGAATAGGGTAGATCCCTCTGCACTGTGACAACCTTTCAGATATTTAAATACCGCTATTAAGTCTCCCCTTAGCCTTCTCTTCTGCAAACTAAGCAGTCCCAATTCTTTTAGCCTTTCTTCGTAGGACATGGTTTGTAGACCTTCCACCATTTTGGTTGCTCTTCTCTGGACCTGCTCCAATAAATCGATGTCTTTCTTAAACTGGGGAGCCCAGAACTGTACACAGTATTCCAGGTGGGGTCTGACCAGGGCAGAGTACAGTCATGGCCAAAAGTTTTGAGAATGATACAAATATTAATTTTTACAAAGTCTACTGCTTCAGTTTTTCTAATGGCAATTTGCATATAATCCAGAATGTTATAAAGAGTGATCAGCTTAACAGCAATTACTTGCAAAGTCAATATTTGCCTAGAAAATGAACTTTATCCCCCAAAACACATTTCAACATCATTGCAGCCCTGCCTTAAAAGGACCACCTAACATCGTTTCAGTGATTGCTCCATTAACACAGGTGTGGGTGTTGATGAGGACAGGGCTGGAGATCAATCTGTCATGATTAAGTAAGAATGACACCACTGGACACTTTAAAAGGAGGCTGGTGCTTGCCATCATTGTTTCTCTTCTGTTAACCATGGTTATCTCTAAAGAAACACGTGCAGTTATCATTGCACTGCACAAAAATGGCCTAACTGGGAAGAGTATTGCAGCTAGAAAGATTGCACCTCAGTCAACAATCTATCGCATCATCAAGAACTTCAAGGAGAGAGGTTCCATTGGTGCCAAAAAGGCTCCAGGGCGCCCAAGAAAGACCAGCAAGCGGCAGGACCGTCTCTTAAAAGTGTTTCAGCTGCGGGATGGGGCTACCAGCAGTGCAGAGCTTGCTGAGGAATGGCAGCAGGCAGGTGTGAGTGCATCTGCACGCACTGTGAGGCGGAGTCTCTTGGAGCAAGGCCTGGTCTCAAGGAGGGCAGCAAAGAAGCCACTTCTCTCCAGAAAAAAACATCAAGGACAGACTGATATTCTGCAAAAGGTAGAGGGAGTGGACTGCTGAGGACTGGGGTAAAGTCATTTTCTCTGATGAATCCCCTTTTCGATTGTTTGGAACATCTGGAAAACAGCTTATTCGGAGAAGAAGAGGTGAGCGCTACCACCAGTCTTGTCTCATGCCAACTTTAAAGCATCCTGAAACCATTCATGTGTGGGGTTGCTTCTCAGCCAAGGGAATCGGCTCTCTCACAGTCTTGCCTAAAAACACAGCCATGAATAAAGAATGGTACCAGAATGTCCTCCAAGAGCAACTTCTCCCAACCGTCCAAGAGCAGTTTGGCGCTCAACAATGCCTTTTCCAGCATGATGGAGCACCTTGCCATAAAGCAAAGGTGATAACTAAATGGCTCAGGGAACAAAACATAGAGATTTTGGGTCCATGGCCTGGAAACTCCCCAGATCTTAATCCCATTGAGAACTTGTGGTCAATCATCAAGAGACGGGTGGACAAACAAAAACCAACAAATTCAGACAAAATTAAAGCATTGATTGTGCAAGAATGGACTGCTATCAGTCAGGATTTGGTCCAGAAGTTGATTGAGAGCATGCCAGGGAGAATTACAGAGGTCCTGAAGAAGAAGGGGTCAACACTGCAAATATTGACTTGCTGCATTAACTCATTCTAACTGTCAATATAAGCTTCTGTTACTCATAATATGAATGCAATTATATTTCTGTATGTGATAAAAACATCTGACAAACACACATAAAAACCAGAGGGCAGCAGATCATGTGAAAATAGAATATTTGTGTCATTCTCAAAACTTTTGGCCATGACTGTACAGCGGAATAATTACCTCTCTTGATCTAGCTTCAATGCTCGTCTTGATACATCCTAGAATTTGGTTAGCCTTTTTAGCCACCGCACTGCACTGTTGACTCATGTTGAATTTGTGATCTATTATTATGCCCAGATCCTTTTCCCCTGTACTCTCACTTAGTACTATTCCTCCCATACTATATATGCTTCTTGCATTTCTGTTACCCAGATGTAGGACTTTGCATTTGTCCCTGTTGAATACCATTTTGTTCACCTCAGCCCATTGTTCCAGTGTGTCTAAGTCCTTTTGGATGCACTCTCTCTCCTCTCTAGTGTTGGCTATTCCTCCTATCTTTGTATCATCTGCAAATTTTATTAGTTCCCCATTAATCCCATCATCCAGATCATTTATAAAAATATTAAAAAGTACTGGGCCCAGGACAGAGCCCTGCGGCACCCCGCTTTTACTTTCTTCCAGTTTGATTGTTCTGACTCAATAGCTTGGCTGCAAGTGTGAGGTTGTGAGAGTGTCCTGTAGTCTCTATGCTAACCAGCAATTTACACCAAGATATCTATCAGATAGTGTTCAACTCAACTGAGGAGGCGTAGATAAGATTCCAGATGCTTTAATCCAAGTAAATCTTGTAGAACCTCATACAGCAGTAGGTGAAAAATGATGAAATACCAGGAGCTGAGCAGACATGTTGCTTACAAAGAAGTGAAACTAAACTGAGAGAGAGAGAGAGAGAGGGAGGAGATACAGCATCACAGCTAAGGATACAGAGAGAGAGAGGGGACAAACTACAAAGACACAGTATCACAGATATATGTCAGTGAATTAAACCAAGTCCTGGGACATGACACTCCCCGCCTGAAATCTTTAGATTTCAATGAAAACAAACATTAAATGTCCTGAGATGTCCATAAAGTCCTCTTCAAACCT